>CAICTM010000455.1:0-65982 GCA_903772945.1 Seminavis robusta | reverse complement strand
CGTGTCTGCTCTCAAATGCAGCCATGGATCTCCTTGTTGGCCAGTTTCTTGCACCTAAGGTGTGAGACACTTCCAGTCGCCTGCATAGCCTCGTCAAGAGAACCTCTCCCAAGGAAGCAACATGGCTGCGAGCACATATCGGAATAGTCGAGATGTCAGGGGTTGCAGCTGGAAAGGGACCGTGAATCCAAACAATGTCACCAGTTTTAATGCACACTCCAATCTCATAAGCTCACTCCAGCATGACGAGAACTTGTGCTGAGAACCAAGCTTTGTTGTACTGCTGTCGATCCAGCGGAGCATTAGTTTTGATCATGTGAATAAGTGCTGTCACCACCGATCGCGTGACGAGACACCGGTCGCCCGCTTCGTCCATGAGCCGGTTGGCCCAAACGATCTGAGTCAGAGTGACAGCATAATGACGTTAGCACTGACATGTAAAGCAAGGTAAGACAAGCAAGGTAAGACAAGAAGCAGTTGCTACGTACAGGAACTTACCACATCTTTGTCAAGCCTGGCAATGGCTTCGAGATAGATCTCGGCCCACTTCTTCACAGTTTGTTCGTGTGCCCCGACAGCCGAGGCAAGAACCTCCCAGGTATCATACCTTTTCAACAGCATCAGTGCCCACAGGACGTGCTCAGGATCTGGAGCTTTCTTGATCTTGTTCAAATGTTGTTGAAGGAAGGTGCTTTCCTGCAGCAGCTCCCATACTGCAGCAACAACTTCAGGCGGAGCACCAAAGTGGGCCTTAAAGCGCCGCAATGTGACCTTTTCTGATCGTGATGACTTGTACTTGGCAGTCCGTCGGCCCAAGTCTTCAAACTCAGCGGGGCCCAACTCCATGGTCACCGGACATTCAAATTGCAAGGGTTGGTTGTGGATTGTTGCAAAATGGAAGCAGCAAGAGAAATGGCAAATCTTCCACCGACAAGATCCCAAGAAAACCTCAAATAATGGTCATCGAGTCATCGGCAGAACCACAACCGTCACACTGTACTGATCGCTCGAGTGTGTGGTGTTGTGACTGAGCTGAGCGAGGAAATCATGTGCGTGAGGATCAATGATGAATTGAGTCAACTTGTCACAAACTGTCAACAGGCGATTCAAAACATTTGGAGCCTTGACGCACTGCTTCCGCCATGATGTCAACAATCACCATACTTACTTTCGTGCTGCTGCTGTTTTTATTCAGGTTGCTCATCAAATGGGATACTCTCATTATGATGTTGTTGGCTATGTTGATCCAGTGACTGAAGCTGATTGGGAGTGATGCCAACAGCTGGTTGCCAGTGTTGGTTCTTTGGAGCCAGGGCACCATGGCTTGTTTTCCCACTCCGAGTGGACAGCATGGTGAGGATCTGTTGGTTGAGATTGGTGGTGGTGAAGGCAACCTTGCAATCTAGCAATCTGGAACCATTGTCTGGACCTATGAGAGAGCATGCTGTTGTGGACCAGCATCTGTTGAGCATTCTATGCTGTGTAATGGAGCCCAGAGCAATTCAAAGGGCATTGCTGTTTGTGATTGACAATGTTGGCTTGTTGCCTTCTATTCTCCTAGATAACAAACTCTAACAAGTTCTGGTTAAGGCTGATTGTTTGATCACCCCAGTGTACAGCTTTTCAGGCACGTCCGTACCGGTTACCGGTAGTACCCTGCGTTGGGATGAAAGGAAAGGGTGTAACTGCCATGGGCGAGCACTTGGAACAAACGAGAAGATGCCATGTTACCAATCAGCTTTGTGCAACCACCCGGAAAGGTGCTAGCTAGTAGAGTGTATGCATTAGAGATTTATCGTAAAATTACCATGTAGTTTTCTTCTTTGGTTGCTCTTCATGATGGAGGAAGCAACGAAGAGACCAAAACATCTTTTAGTCTGCTGGGAATCGAATCGAATCGAATCGAATCGAATCGAATCGAATCGAATCGCGGGGTACCGGTAACCTGCACTCGGGGCAATCGCCAGCACAAAAGGATTAATGTATCGAGGGATTGATGCAGCCACTTCAGACAAACAATCTGGGTTGATGCATCCGTAATCATGAAGGGGAATAGTGCAAATATGTATTACTACTCGATCGATCAATCATCACGCAACAGATGCATGGATCTCTACGCGGATGGAGGCGTAGGAATGGAGGGACCAGCCACCAGCGGGAATGCGCGTTCAATGTCATCATCGCCGGGGTACATCTCGGGCATTTTTGAATACTCCATCTCAACTTCAGCCAACAGAACTTTGACAATTCCCTGCCCTTCCTGAACCCACATGTTTCTATTGTTCGTGGCATAGTTGTAGTTCTCATCCGAAGTGGGTCCAAACACACCGCAATCGCGAAGCTGGCACAAAACCAAACCAAAACAGAGTTGAGACCCACAGTGGTTCACGTCAAGGGGAAAGACGCATCACGTACCTTCCTGGATAAAGGAACGATGTAAAAGTCAAAAAAGCTGGCGGAAGGGGAAAGAAACAGATAGTAAGGAACTGATGGCTTTGCAAACAAACACTAGAGCATGCTGCAAGTGAGGAGGTTTGATCAGCCATGAAAGACATACCCGATTTCTCCCTTGTACCAGTCCTCTGCTGGATTATGCTCGGCTCTTCCTTCACGCCATGCCTTGTACATTTCCCGAAACAGCAAGCGGTTCCATTTGCGATAGATGGCCCAGTGCTGAGACATGTGGGCCACATCAGCTGCCTGAATGAGGTGCTCGATCTATATATAGAGGGTTTGAATTCCAAACAAAGGATGAGACAGAACGAAACCGTGGGCTTTGGTATATAAGGTCCGTAACAATGAACTTACAACAATTGTTGCCTTTCGGTTGATCTGGATGCACGTTCGTTCACGGCCGCTTTCGAGATCAGCGCAAGAACTCAAGGTATCTGATGATCCGCCAGTATTGAGGCTGCTAGACTCATCGCTTGTTGCAAAAGCCTTCTCCCATCTGCCATTACGGAGTTCTTTGAGCTGTTTATCCCCCAAGTCCGTCGCTGGATTGTCACAAACGAGGAGTTCATGCATTAGCATAGCGTTGCGGAGTTGTTCAACATAGAGCGTAGCGATAGCCACTCACCCATCACGCTGTTGATCACCAGCTGTCGAAAGCGTTGGAGTTCCTTTGGTGTGCTACATATGGTCGACAACAAGGCAGAGAACCTTTCCTCCATGAGAAGATTCCATGAGACGACGAAGCTCTTCTGCTCTGCCACACTCCTGGCTTTGAAGCGTTCGGCAACTTCCTTGTCTTCGCGGACCAACTGTGGGTTCGGAACTCCAGGATGGTCTGTCATGCACAAGAAGCGAGGTTAGGTGTTAGAGCCAGACAGTCGATTCGATTCTCATTATTTTTGGCAGTCAACTCACCGACATCGTGAATAAGGGCACTGAAAACGCACGCAAACTGTGTAAGCGGATCGCTAGTGATGCCTTTTTGTTTGACAGAACGGAAGGTCTTTGTGTGAGAAGAATGCAGTTGGACCATCTCCCATAAATCGTTTGTCTTGAGTTCCTTACCATACGTATGAGAGTGAATGGCAGCTTGAACGCTGCTTCGAACGCGTTCTTCAACGGCGTGCCCGACATCCATCTCGCTTGCTGGGAGAGCAGAAACAAGAGATCTGTAAGAAATGTGCTGCCAATGATGCTGGCAATGGTATGGGCTTGGCACAAAGCTTCCGTCACTCACCAGCGATGATTCGGTTCATGTACTTTTTGATTGCCATGACAACATACGATGCATGGGCAAAGTTCTGGAGGAAGGTGCAGAGCAGTCAGAGATCTCGACACCCAAAACATGCCTTTACGTCAGTTCTGATGCATCCCGTGAAAGCAGATGACTTACGTGAAAGGGGTTGTCATTATAGCAGCTGGCAACAATGGAGATGTATTCCCTGAGCTGGAACACAACGTTTTCTTGGATCTCCACCTTGTCAAAGTCCAGTTGTCGTCGCGCGGCTCTTTTGTCGAAGCTTGGGAGCATTATTACTTCTTTCACCTCTGTGGTTGTGGTTGGAAAGAAGAAACTCGTTAGTAAGGCAAAGCAAAGCGACAGAAAACACGTGTGGGAAAACATTTTGGCACTTCGACAACAAGTTGGGTCACGTTGGACTCCCTTCCCTATAACAAGGACTTGCAAGCAGGCCAATCCCACATATCGCTCTCTCTAGAATAGCAGTGTGGTACTAGCCACATCATCTACATGTGGGACTAGTCACTGGCACACCAACAAGCGGAGCTCAACCAATACATACGGTCGCTGTGCATATCGCCCGTTCTTCATCCCCGTCCACCAGCCAACAACGCCCAGCAACAACAACACTGCAAAGAAAGCTTAAACAGTCGCGGTCGTTTCGTGGGCTTCTTACCTTCCAATGGCATGTTTGCTTCGGGAACACGAGAGGGGTGAAGCAAGTGATTCGAGGACGTCAAGTTGCTCAATGATCCGTCTCTTCGTGCTATGATTTGCTTCAGCAAGCCTTTGAATGTTTCCACGTTGAACTCAACCCATCGCTCTTCATTTTTCAGCTTTGAGAACTTGATGTCATCCTCGGCTTCGTCGCTCGGAATTGATTCATAGCACGAGTGCCGCTCTGGCATGTCGTACTCACGGTGAGAACCTTTCACTAGCCAATAGGTTTTCATTGTTCCCTTTTCTTCTGTGTCTACTGGATCTTCTCGTTCCATGACCCAGGCCCGCTTGTTGGCCTGAATGAGCAGTTCGGCAGTGGCCTGGGACAAGTGAATTCTATTTCTCAAGCTATGTTTCTGAATCAACTGAGCGGTTGTGACGGTGTCGCCAACGATTTGGAAGCGTTCACCTGTGTATGAGAGCGAGAAGGAGAAAGTGTCAGAGGAAGAGAGGACAACGAAGTTCAAGTGATCGACACGAGACAGCTTCACGACAATTACCTTTTCCTTTCAAGAAACCACCAGTCACAGGGCCTGAAGCCATACCGATACGCAGAGTCAAGTCTGACGCGGCTCAAAAGAGTGAGACTATTGTAGTAAAAGGCAAGCTCCAGAGGCCAAGGCACACAAAGAACTCACCACTTGTGTCAGGGCCAAAATGCACCTCCATATTCTTGACAACCTTGGGCATCTTCTTCAAGCAATCTATTGCGAAAGATGCCATGAGAATGCAATGGTTGCCTTGACATGTTGGTATTCCTGTGGCTGAGATGTACAACTCAGAGACTGTCTGAATTTTGTATACACCGTGTTTCTCAGCAAGCTTGTCAAAGTACCCGTAAAGCTGCTCCAGGAACTGGAAGACCTGTACGGGTTCTCGAACAGAGCTCCTGCGCAGTGTCCGGTCAGCAGGAAGGGCTTGTGAGAAATGATAGGTCGGCACACCCAGCTGGGAGAAAGGACGAGGCCAGTAACGGTCTTACCAAGCTGTAAACCCATCGACTTCGAGCAATGCTATCGTTGTGTGCACAAATACATCAGGCAAGGGTTCATCGTCGACCTCCTGTCCACTGTTCAGGAACTTTGGGACAACATAGACTGCCAGACTCACAATCGTATCGGTACTGAAGATGACACTGGTGTACCCCATCAAGTCTGAATTCGATGACCCATACAAGCCAAGGAAGCAGATCACCTCCAGCGACAAGGACACGGCGTGGGTATAGAGCGCCTTAGACATCGTGTGGGTGTCATTCAGATCTTCCTTGACACGACTTGCCAACACGGCAATCATGCAACTTGGAATGACGAGAAGAGCCCGCCATCCAAAAACTGGTATAATCCAGTAACTCTCGACTGATCCACAGTAAGGATAGGCCATGATGATGGTCTCGCCTTGAGGTGTTTTGTCAGTTGACATTTCATACTCAAAAGTTTTCTCGGGAGTGTCAAGTAACACCCAAGTGACCAGAAATGCGACCAACACAAATGCCACAACTGCAACGTTGGTGCAGAGCCATTTTATATTCAAGCGGACACGCTCCATCTGCTTCCCAGAAGTGGCGAGTTCGCTGATGCCAGAGATACGGCAGTACAATGGCACTAATTGCAGTACCCAGCCCAAGTTAATGACCCATGGAAGTAGAGCGCAAGTCCAATCGGCAACAGCAACTGTCAAAAGAATTGCACCGATTGAAACTATAAGCATGCCCGAAAGAATAAGGTTCAGAAACTCATTCTGTGTGTGATAAAGCACCTTTGTTTTCCTCTTTCGGAATGCAACCAGAAGTGAGACAATGACAAGGATTACAGCGACAGCTGCAATGCCTAGAGCGGCTTCCATCAGACCAGAAGTTTTGGATGTCTCTGCCTCCACCACCACCCTTGGATGCGACTCGGGTACAAAGGCCTGAAAGACGTCCAGGTTCTGGACGAAAAACTGACAGACTGCGTCCCTCAAGTCATATCCCCAAGGATCCGTTCCACGCGACTTCCACATTTGAAAGATCTCGCTGTACGAAAGCTCCGATATTTGGTAGCTCTGGAAAGCCTCATATGCCGGGCTTTGGAACTCTTCTGCTATGTCGTCTCCAATAGTAATTCGATGGAATGCATAGCTCAACATCTTTTTGAGAGCCTGGGCAGATGTATCGCATGCTCCATCGGGGGAGCCATAGAGTTGCTCGGGAGTAGCGTCAGGATTGCACGTATCGGTGGATGTGATGCGACTATCAAAGCACTTCTGCGTGGGAGGTGCAAAGTTCACTCTTGTCATCTCTGCGTCCGTCCCTAGCCACTCGGAATAAGGAGTGTCTGTGTCATACATAAGAACCATGACGGCCTCTTTGGTTGCATTGGCAGCAGCGTAGATCTGAACTTGTTCGTCGTAAGAGTATCCACCACTGGCTAGGGGGCCACGCATCTCGAGTGCAATGTCGTTGTGGTAGATCTGCAGGCAAGACGCGGCGAGAGAAAAGGTTAAGGCAATGTGCAGGACAAGTCGCAAACTGGCCGCCCAACCTCTCTTCCTCGTACCTGCTGCAAAGCGTAGGTGGTCCAGT
This sequence comes from Seminavis robusta, assembly GCA_903772945.1. Lineage (NCBI taxonomy): Eukaryota > Bacillariophyta > Bacillariophyceae > Naviculales > Naviculaceae > Seminavis > Seminavis robusta. The sequence goes on along the minus strand of CAICTM010000455.1, from coordinate 59,008 downwards.
CGCAGGCAATATTAATGAAGTCACCGGCACATTCGGGGTTGGCATCGCAGTCTTGCGTCATACGGAAGTGACCATTGTAGACCCCAGCAGAGAAGAAGAGCATTTCCTCATCCTCTTCGAGGGGAGCACGTTCGGCAATGGGATCGGGTATAGTGCAGTTCGTCGGCGACACCTCCTTGCAGTAGTCCCCCCATCTGGCACCAAACACAGTGTGAGATGGTAAAAGTGCAAACAAGGATCAGCTCCTCTCGGGTGTTGCACTGTACCTCGTCGGCGACTTGAAGGTTTCTGCGAGCTTGCGCCGATTGTCTTCTCCCCTCAAACCAATAAATGAGTTCAAGGAGGTGTCTCTTTGCAGAGCAAACTGAAGAGGCAAAGTGAGGTCGCTGCACGACGTAATCTATTTTCACCATGAATTCACTTCAGAGGGATACGTACTTTGGGTATGTAGATGGCCAGAGTCGATAAGACGCCCAGATCCAGCAGTGACTCCATCTCTGGAAAGGGCAAGTCCTTCTTGCTCTGCCACCATATCTCTGGATAAACGTGGTAGCAAGGTTCGTAGTTCTCTGGATCGGTTGTGACCATGCGGCAATCATCAACACGGCCAGCAGTAGACATCTCAGGATGGCGGAACACATCTACTTTGACGTTCCAAAAGTCAAAATTGCTGTTTTCTTGATACAGGTTAATGTTCACGTCAGGTTCTCCACCCTCGATACTAGTAGGCACGTCCATGAGCTCCGACAGCAAGATTTGGACGAGATATTCGTTCATGTTCACAGACTCCCAGTTACCACTGCCCAGTCGCACTTCTGTGTAGTCCATCGATGAACGACGGCAAAAGCCCATTCTCTCTGCCCCAGGAGGGTCCTGAGAATTACAAATGCGAGTCCTATTCCAACCAGGAATGAAACTCTTCAAGCAGCCACCATTGAAAAATGGGTTAGTACACAAGCCATCTTGGCAACGGGAACCTGGACGAAGCAAACCCTCACACTCGGAGGTTTCATTGCAAGGAACAGACGAAGCGGTGCTAAGAAGACCCCGAGTGAGCAAAAGCAAACTCAAACGAAAGGATAGTTTCATGATGCTTTGAATAAAATTTGTGAGCTCTGGGTGGGTGCTCTTGGACTGCCGACCAATATCCAGAACTTGGTCCTGTAACAATAGTGTATATGTACTATGTACCGTCAGTACCGGTCTACTGTACCATACGAAACGTACCGTTCAGTCACACTGCAGCTCACACATAAATGACTTCGCTCTTTAGTACGGAAGTGTTTCCGAACCCGAATTAGGAGTTTGAGAAGGCTACTAGTAATAACAGGGCGAGAAATTATCTTCAATAAAAGACATTATATAAAACAACAAGCACAGAGCAAAAGCCGTAGTACAGTGTACAGTGTACCGAGCACCGAGAAATATGTCATAATGACGCTTTATTGGTCCCCCATACAAGACCTTTTAAATCTTTTCGTATTAATCAAGAGTAATGTTGGCTTAGCTCCCTCGAGTCTCCATCTGCTACCAAAATCCTTCCCCCACCCTCAACCGATGAACTTTGGATCAAATCCGCCGGCTCCAGGAGCGGCAAGGGGCAGCGGCCTTGGGTAGACTACTGGTATCCACCGAGGACTGATTCGGAGCAGCTAGGAGCCCCGCTATCCTTGGGTTGCCGTTCCCATTCTCAACCAAAGTGATGCAAACAACCCCTGAAGATATTCTGTTTGCTGCCGTATACTTGGCCTGCTATCAGAGTAAAACTACCTCGAGGCGGGGATTCGACTCGCAGTCACTTGGATCGCTTCTTTCGCTCGTACTGAACCGTAAAGGTGCCAGGGACTTTCATCTTTGTAACTGCTGAGCATTTGTCCCCTATTGGCCAAAGGAAGAAGAACCCTCCGCGAGAGGAGAAAATCGGATCAGTGAGGTGCGATGGTTTGCTGTTCCCGTTCGCATGAAGTGACGAAACTGCCTGATGAATGCCATCACCCAACCTAGAGAAAATTCTGCATCTACGAGGAATACTTCATCGACGAACAGAACGTTTGAGCAGGTCGCTCCGGGAATCCAACCAGAGAAGTGGAAGGTTCTTTGCTAGCTGCCCTGATCGGAGAGGGCATCAATGCTATCATCATTGCAGGATGTTACAATGACTAGCAATATCCAACTCCAAAACCTCCTGCAGCAGATCCATGAGGGCTTTCAAGAGTTGAGTCCTAGCTAGCTAGTAGCTCTCCATCTCCAGCCTTTCTTCACGCTAGAGAACTCGAGACGAAGATCTGCCTCGCGATTTGACTACGAGCTAGCCAGTGGGGAAGAGAGGATCCAATTGCACTTCTTCCACCCAGCGAAGTTCGGAAGGAGCCAAATCATCCATAAGAGACATGTCATGCCATCCTCGTTGAGCCTTGACAGTTGTCATTGTGCGGTTTGTTGAGCATTTAGGACTTGAAGGTGGTGAACGGCAACGCACGACTTCATGAAGAATGCCAAGGGCGACATCGACAATCCCTGCTCCCAGATACCTAGTCGAGGAACAACAGCATGATACGAACAAAACATCAAAATCGCAAATGCATATGTAATGACATTATCAATTTCGCTGATCCTCTGGCTACACAGCCACTGCAAGTTCTTCGTGCACACTGACTGTAACCAGCTGAGAGTTTTGGGTCTTGTACCTACCATTTCTGAGAGTGACTCAGGAGCTGCATGCTGGTGCAGCCGCACGCCTAGGGCCTATCTGGTTTTCTTTTACATGCTCTCCTGACTTGGTGCAGTTCGAAAAAGCACATAGCCGATTTGTTACAGGGCATCTCTTTAGGTTCAAAAGCTTGCCAATGGGACGCTTCATGTTACTGATACCACTTCCTTTGATGTGCCATCGCTTGGCCATCCAATCTAAGAACTTGTCTCTTTGCTGGTTCTCGTTGTCTGGGTCTTCAGTACCAAAGGAAACGCCACCATACAAATATTCACCATTGTTGACAGTAACATGTGCATATGTCCAGTCAACATACTTCAAGACCTCTTGGGGCTCCGCAAACAGCTTGACAACAGCTGTTTGGAAGATCAAGTCATTATCACGGTGAGTGTAAATGAGGCTTGACTCATCAAACTTGTGGACAAGCTGGGATGGTAGTGGTTCATGCCACCAGGAGACTCTGCTGATAAAAAAGTTGTTGTAGTAGCCATATCGACCAAGCTGGCTCTTGCAGTAGGATCCCTCGATTGCACCATATTTGGGGACAATCTTATTCTTTTTTATGAAACGATCAATGAATGGACCAAACCTTGTGGAACCACACTCCTCTGCCTCCTGCCTGAATCCATATATGGCATTCTGGCTGCGTAAAGCATCAAACAAGTTGTATGCAATGGGTGACATGAAATTGGAGTCATCATCCAGCCTCATGACATAATCATAACCCAGCTCAGACAGCACATCCCATATGGTGACAGCATAGAAGCGAATCATGTTCCGGTATCCCACAGACCACGGCATTTCAGGACTTTTTGGAGGAACCTCAGCATTGGGAGGAGGACCCCAAACCCCTTTTGCATTCTTCAGATTACAAAGTCTCACGTTCATCCCCTGGAGCCTGTCCACTGGAATTTCTGACAAAGCAAACTCTCCTTCATGCCACAACAAGACGTCTGCTGCTTGAACTGCTTTGTAGGCACTTTGCAGTGAAAGCAAGGGGCCTGCAATATCCACAGTGTGATCACCAGCATAGGTACTGTGCTTCTTTTGCATTAGCATGACAATAGCATCCCTGGACACCTTTCCTCCACCCTCACAAATAGATGGTGGTTGGTCTTGAGCTCCATTGAAAGGATCCACTAGGTTAGGTTGGGTGATGTTGGTCAGGGTGTCAGGAAGATGAGGCACGATAGCTTTATTCGACATTGGGGGCTCATTGTTACGAGGATTGGCAGATGAATTTATTGAATTCGGAGTTGGCTTATTGATGGGTCTGGGGGTGGCAAGAGAAGCACTTGCATTTTGTAGCACACTGGAATTTACATTGCGATTTTCATTGGCCTCCATGCCTCCAAACTGATCCTTTAGCGTGGTAAGGACCTTCACCTCCACTCTCATGGTGGTCCCCCACAAACACAACATAACTAGTGGAACAATGGCAAATGTCCTCATGATCTCAAGGCTTTGAACAAACGCGTTTGTAAAGGATGAGTGGGCAAAAAGTGAGAACTGAAGAATGGAATCCAACGATCTTTGATTGGGAGGCTCCTTGCTGGCTACCGGTAGTGAGCTACTACAGCTGGGGAGAACTTTACGTCGTAGGTCTCCACAGTACCCAGCCGAACGTCACCCCGAGCGGACCAAAGGTTAGGTCTCTGTGGTAGTACCAAACAGAACAAGCTGCTGAACATAATCCGAAGCGGCCCAAAATAATAGTATTGCTCTGTCCACTGTCGCAACTGAGACGACCAGTGGGGCTAAATCTTCATTTTGGAACATGCTATGACGGGCTTTGCGGAGTTCTGGAGAAAGTGTCAAAAAGAATCGAATCAATGGCTACTATTAATAGACGATGACTTGAGCAAGAATGCATAGCCACCGAACGATACCGGTACTGCAGACGGCACGGTTTGCCTGTGCCGACCGCGATTGTCACCACGAAGGGATTTTTGAAAAAGGGTGCGGTCACACTTCAAATTCGTGAATCATCAGAATCAGAATCAACCAGAATCGTTGCAAAAAAGCCCCACTCAGACCTGCGGTTTATCCTTGAGCAACCGTGACCACCCTTTGCAACACAGCGGAGCTCACTGAAGTGCTGTGGCATTATTTATTAATTGAACAGATACGTGAATGGCTGCTGGTTGTAAACGTTCCTTCATTTATTATTAAGACTTGGATATGGGTGCGATGTGCGATGGGGTGTGGGGTGCTCCTCCTACATGTACATGTGGTTGCTGATCGATTCGACATCCGAAGGTGTTCTCGTTCCCGTGCAAAGCCAGAGTTTAGAATTTTGCCTTCTGGGCCAGTCTTCGTGAATAAAAAAAGTTGCGACCATGGACAGCGCTTCCAACCGCTACAAAAGTCCAATGGGCAAGGTTGGAGATTGGAGACGGCGTCCTCACAGTATTTTCAACCGTAGCACGATTTCACTAACGGTATTTAAAAGGGGCCGTGCGAATGGAGACACGCTGTGACTCTCGCTTTTCTCAAAACGTTTTCGTTGAAACATTGCTTTCAACTAACTTGAGTTTCAATCCTTATTGGTCGGATGACAAGTTCTTTAGAATGAGGGCGTGGACGGCTTCCAAATCGGTCAGCTTCCACTCCAAATCAGGCTATTGCTCTACAGAAGATGACTGTACCATGGATGTGCATGGAGGCCATTTTGTTCCGTCTATATTCGCAGACTGTCTCCAATCACCGTCACTTTTATAGGAAATCAACCTTCTTCTCGCTCATCAGAACGGTTTCAGTACAGCTCACAGGAGCCCTTTGTGGTTGGGTACCACCCTTGTCTTGGCTGTGCTCTTTGTGGTTGCCGATAACTTCAAGTCAAAGAGCGAAGATGGGCAAAAGCTGTACTTTCATAATCAAAAAACGCTACTTCTTTATTATTCAATATTGGCTCCGGGAAATGCTTCGTTGGCTGTGAGCGCTCAAAGTTTTGGGTTTCCTCACAGTAACTTGTTGTCTGTAATGGCAGCTTAGGAGGCACTGCATGATGGTGCCCCTGCATGTCTAGGTCCTATCTGGAACTCTCGTCCATGCTCTCCAGTTTTGGTGCAGTTGGACAAAGCACATAGCCGATTGGTGACGGGGCATCGTTTATGCGCAATCTTCTTGCCAGTGACACCCTTTCCCCGGATGCCCCATCGCTGTGCCATCCACTTATGAAATCTGGCGGTTTGTTGTTCTTCATTGTCTTGGTCTTCAGTGCCAAAGGAAACACCACCCCACACGAATGTGCCATGATTGACAGTAACATGTGCATATGTCCAGTCCACATACTTTAAGACCTCTTTGGGTTCTGCAAACAGCTTGACAACTGCTGTGTGTAATATTAGGTCACCATCTCGGTCTGTGTAAATGAGATTGGACTCGTCAAATTTGCGGACCAGTAGGGCCGGGAGTGGTTCATGCCACCAGGATACTTTGGTCACAGAAAAGTTGTTGTAGTAGCCAAATCGACCAATCTTGCTGTCACAGTAGGATCCCTCGATGGCACCGTGTTTGGGGACAATCTTATTCTTTTTGATGAAACGATCCATGAACGGTGAAAATTTCTTGGAACCGCATTCTTGGGACTCCTGCCTGTATCCGTAGACAGCATTCTGGTTGCGTAAAGCATCAAACATGTTGTACGGAATGGGTGACATGAAATTGGAGTCATCGTCCAGCCTCATCATGTAATCATAACCCAGCTCAGACAACACATTCCAAATGGTGACTCCGTAGAAGCGAATCATGTTCCGGTAGCCAACGGCCCATGGCATTTTCTTGCTTTTTGGAGGAACAATAGCACCAGGAGGAGGACCCCAAATTCCATCGGCATTCATCAAATTACAAAGCCTCACATTCATCCCCTGGAGCTTGTCCAAGGGTATGTCCGACAAGGCAAATTCTCCTTCATGCCACAACAATACATCTGCTGCGCGGACTGCTTTGTAGGCACTTTGCAATGAAAGCAAGGGTCCCGCAATATCCACAGTGTGATCGTCGGCATAACTACTGTGCTTCTTTTGAATCAGCATGACAATGGCGTCTGAGGACATTTTCCCTCCACCCTCGCAAATTGGTGGTTTGTCTTGACCTGCATTGGATCTTTGGGGGCTGTTAGGGCTGCTCGTGGCAACCTCGGTGGTTGTAGACGAAGAAGACGATGGAGCCACAGGGGTAGTTTGGATGTTGTCGCTTGTGCTGTTGGGAGGACTGGGCAACACAGCTTTGTCGGTAGGAGGGTCAGCAGGTGGATTTGCTGCACTGGGAACTTCCTTATCTGTGGTTCCAGGGACGGCTTGAACAGGAGTAGTTGTGTTTTGTAGCAGTTGGTCTTGAACACTCTCCTCTACCTTTTCCTTCACAGTAGTAATGAACTTCACCTCCACTCTCATGGTGGCCCCCAACAAAAACAACAAGACTCCTCCAACAATTGCAGATGCCTTCATGATTTCAATAGTAAGGAATACTAGTAGTCGGAAAATGGTCAAGTAAGTAGTGGCTGCCAGATAAGGTGCGTTTTGTTCCACTGGATTGGCACTCGAGCGGAACATTTTTTTCAAGCAGCCCTCGTCATCAACCCGACGCACTTCGAACTTCGAAGGCTGGGCTATTTTAAAATAGTGAGCTGTCATTGCTCTGTGCTGTCAACCAATTTGTAGGTAATATGTCCGTTTTGTACTCTAGCTAGGACACAAGAGACAAATTCTGGAAAAAGACTTATTTTGCAATTCAAGATGAACTGGCTTGTTAAGCCTCAGTCGAGTACAGTCGTACCGGTCGTGAAGAGAAGAGATGCCATTGGCCATACTATTATAGCTTTAGTACTACTTATGATTGTACCAGACGCCACTAGCTAGCTAGTAAGAAGAACTGCTATGCATGGTTTTAGTCAGGCCTTTTTTCGATCGAACTGGTGCCGTCCGGCTCGGTCATGGTTGCTTCTAAAGGCAACAGTTGTTGTTTATCTCAGTGTCGGAATGGCTCTGCCTTCTTTGATAGAATCATTCGAAACCGGTTTCGTGTCGAAGGGAGTTGGCGTGTCGAAGGGTATTGGCTAGAGTGACAATAATTTGGACAAGAGTGGTGCTCGAATTGGCGCTCTTGCGCCCTTTGAGTAGAGAGTAGAGGTGCGACGGGCGGGGATGCTGGAGCTCCAGCGGGAGCAACGCGAGCCCTTCATTGCAACAAAACCAGATTTGATTCGATTCCATGTTGTCTTGGCTCCCCCACGACGTACCGCAGCTCGTCCCCTCCACTGCAGAACCTTTCTTTCACCTAGTATACTCGTCGCTTTCAAATACTTTCCCTTCGCTCCTGGGCAGCAAAGCAGGGCGCCATCTTTCTTCAGGTCAATGCCATACGTGCCACAGACTCCAATTTGGTAGTTGGGCTGGTATAGTATCTATTTTGCTTCCCGTCGAGTAATCTGCAAACAAGGCTGATTTGGTGCAACCAAAGCCAATGCACAAACAGATTCAAACATGGCATCGGCAATGGGCCTACCTTCTTTCGCATTCACGCAAAACTCTCTAATTCGGATCGAGTGCTATAGTACCGTAAGTCCGCCCTAGCTTTGTGGGCAGCAAGCCGTTACGGTCTCGCTCAAACCAAACGATGTGCACTCAACAGTGGGAGTCTTCTGTTCAACCAATGTATTTGTCGGGTAGAGGAAGAATGGCACCCGAGTCGATGCAGCATTCTTCACCTGAAGAACAGGACCTCGACTGGAACGCATCGAACTTCAGCGGTGTGACGACATATAGCAGCACTCGCTTTGTTGCACATCCCACCAGCAGTAACGTACACAACGCCTCGCCGTTCACACATCGAAGCTCAAACCGTCGCAGCGACGCACTGGCCAATCGCAACACAACCGGCACTTTTCTCAATGTTTGTGGGGAATGAGAGTTGGGGCAGAGCATTTTCTCCAATTCCAATAGGACTGCCTTTTAGGATTGTGTAGGCCGCTTCCTAAGCTTGACTGTGGCTCTCTGCGTCAGCATGGGCTATGTTTTCATTGTTTTGACAAACGCATCAACCCCCACACTTTTTTCTCGGGGAACCTTTGTTAGATCTAGCTAGCTAGTGGTTACAACCTCTTCCGCTTTCAGACGTGGATATTCGGAGAGGTGCTTCTCCGAGATCTTTTCTTTTTGGATTTGGGATCTTTTTGCCGCTTTGTAGCCATCTCTGACCTCCTCTTTTTGAAAAAGCACAAAACGGTAGCGGCCATCCATCCACCAACTAAACTCCACCCCAATTTTTATTAATACCATGGGTTCGAATGACGACGACGATGACAGCCCCTTGGGCTCTGGCCTGGGTACCATTTTACGCTTTACGGGAAGCAATGTACCGTCCCGTGCTCTGTACATTGGAGAAGCTTTCGTTTCGGCATCCCTCTTTAGTGTGACGATCGGATTGTGTTTTGGTTCCGTGGGAGCCGTGATCTTTCCTAACACGTGTGGTCCCTTGGTGCCCTTCTTGACGGGATCCTCGATCGGGTACACATTTGGACTGTACGAACATTATTCCAGTGTCAAGCGGAACATGCTGGTTCATGCCCGCCACTATCCGACACTGTTGGCTCATGCCATGTGGTCCGAACACAAACGAGTCGTCCCCAAGTCGGTCATGGAAGCGAGTCGACAACAAGAAGAAGAAGACAATCCACAAGAAAGTAGCAACGTGACAACGTCACCACCCCTCTTGTACCAACCTGAGGTTGAAAATGTTCCGTTGGATCAGTGGGTCTTTCTGGGAGGGTTGGGACGACTCACCTGGTCCATGTTGGCCTCTCAAAATTGCAAGGCCAACGTGACCGCCATTGAAGAACAAAAGCGACAACGATTGGTGGATTCTATACTCCAAGAACACGAAGGAAAAAATGATGACAACAGCAATGATGATTGATGTTTTTACCTATAGTATGGCATAAAGAATTATGAAATATCAGTATGTAGCGTATCCCAAAAATACGGCTGTGATCTCATTTGGAGTCTTTATCATCCCTGAAATAACAACGAGTCTGGCTGTATTCTTCCAGCTAGTTTATTGCTTGCCAAGGAGGAGCCTGCCGGTACACAGCGTATGGTCGGTAAAACCAATATCCGAGCGCAAGGTACCGGCACGAGCTCGATTCTTTCTTAGCACGCTCGATTCTTTCTTATCATCAGCATCCATCCATCCACCCATCTATTGATTGATCTTTGGATTGATTATTATTGCTCTTGCTTCTGCTGTAACGTGAGTATTTCTCCTCGACACATGGTGATTTGAGTCGTTTGGGGTGTGGTGACGGTCAATTTCTTCCAAAGATGAGGTTTGTGAGTGGCACAAACAACGATGGCTCCGGAGCCTGTCACCAGGTGGAGCAATGCCTCTTGAACTTTGGAAGAGATTGCTTGGGTTTCCAAATCCAACCATTCGTCCAAGAGCAGGATGGGCGCGGGGATGACAATCGTCGCGTCATGCAATAATAGCCTAGGTAGACTACTCTGCAAGCAGGCCAATGCCAATCGTAGTTTGTAGTTTTCCGAGGGTGATAATTGTGCTGGCGTTTGTTGTTGATGTTGTGGGTCCAACTGGAGCATGGTAGAAATTGTGCTGATCACAGTCTTCACAAAAGGTCTACTCTTCTCCTCGTTCAGGTCAAATGATAGTTGTGTTTCTCGTTCCAACAACTCTTGCACCGTGTTTTGGTTGTCATACGGTGGTTTGTCGGCCAACCAAATGGGGACAGCCGTGCTTCTTTTATGGATACTCCCACTCGTAGGTTTTTCTTCGTGTCCTGCCATGAGCTTCATCAACGCCGATTTTCCACTCGAGGATGCTCCTTGTAACAGCACAATTTCCGATTGTAGCTCCAGACTGACATTGTGAATAGCATAGTCTCGTCGTGGTACCGAAGAGAAGAGACGTCGGGCCAATGTAACGGGGTATTGCAGCGATACTTGATCAAGTGTCACGTGAGCTCGTTCAAATAATGGAATGGTGAGAACGTCAGAGGTAAGGGATGTCCCAGACGAAGAATCAGTGGAGGCAGACAGCGTCGCCACAGGAAGTTTCACTGGCCATCGCTGCTGTTGTACTACTAGGGAGAAGGCATTGCCACAGTCGAACAAACAAAGCCACAGCCACAGTGGTAGGAAGACGTCAATGCCTCTGACGGCCATTGTTACTAACAAAAACTACTTCTTGTCAGCAGGACACCACGACATGGATCATCTCATCGTTTAATTAAAACAGCAAGGCCGAGAAAATACTTGGAACGGCTACGAAAGGGTTTCGCTTTGAAGCTTCGTACTGTAGTATGATGCTGCGAAGAAGACCATGAAGAGGGCAGTGCTGTATGAGGCACCCTGGGATGAAGCCAATCTGGAGGCAAAAAGGGCACTACTTCGAGAACTCTCCTCAATCTAACTTGCCATCCGCTTTTTCGATGAATAGAGTTGGAGGATATGTTCTTTGGGAACCTGGGCCCAGATACGATAATCGTAGTTTCGTGTGACGAATTGCGATGATACAATTCCGCCTCGGTCGAAAAGAGAGCTCCACGTCACATCATCGATCCTAGCTAGGTTTGCAGAGAAGCAGGACTTGTACGTACAAGTCGTAGAATCGAAGGATAAAGCCAAACTGGATGATGACATAAATCCATTGCTCTTCGAATCAAGTAGTTGCGCTACGAGGCATGGGCAATGGCCTAAAACTTGGGTCTTGTTTGACCGTTTGGGCGGGTCAGGTCGGTGTTGGTTTTGTTTTGGGAGGAGAAAGTTTTCGGTGGACTCATTTCCGCCTCTCGGACCCGGTAAAAACGTACTGTGTTCCACGGGCAAGCCAACGCAGACATGGAATTGGTTTCACGCCAATCTCTTTCATTCAGCAGTCATGAATCTTATAGTATGCGGTATTAGCACGACCACGCACAGCACCAATGACCCAAGAAGAGTGCGATTTTGGCTGGAGGCCAGCCGGTGGACCTATCCGAAAAGATGCTACCTCTACTAGCTAGCTGTGGCATAATCACCATAGAATGTTTCACTGCTGTAATACCATTGAAATCTGCGTACCGTGGCAGAGGAAGATGAGACTGTATAATGGTGGTGAGGAGGAGGTACCGGTATAGGCGTGAAGGGTTATAAATTAGGGTTATAAATTAGGGTTATAGTGGCATCATCGTACTCGTATCGTCTCGTATCGATGTATTCATATTCTTCGTGGAAACACAGGAGACCTACTAGGAGAAACTAGAAACCTATAGGAAGAGGCCAAAGCCCAGGGGGGAAGTAATGGACTGTTTCATCATGATCACCGATTGTACTAACCTTTGGACTTGATCGACTTATTGGACTTGCGGAATTCCCGATGCTCCTCGTGAGCTTCCAGCCAGCGTCTACCGCAATGGTACAACGCCATGGTGTCTTCCTTCGAAAGCCCCCCTTTGCGACCCCGTCTCCGACGACGGTCGGACTTCGCTACAACTGTGGGTTGAAGTCGGTTCCATACCAGTTGCTGTATAGACATGTTGCATTTGAAATCCATTCCTAAAAGTAAAGAGTTAAAATCAGGTGAGTTCCATCCGTGAACCTTTAAAAGTTCCTCGATATCCAAGTATTTTCTTTCAGTTCACCAATTATTGAAGATGGTCCTTCACCACTGATTGCTTGATATACAAAGGCATACCTTGTAATCGCCGCTCCAGTTCCCTCTGCTCTTCGCCATTGTCGACCTTAATAATAAACAAAAAACATGATGTTCGTCGAGCTGCCATGATTGATGGATTCTGTCATTTTAGGGTTCATCCCACTCCAAAGCACAAGTCTTGCCCTTGTAGTCAACGCGGAAGCGAGCTTCCATGTGATTGAAGAAATCAGTACCAAGTACGTCGATGTCTGTGAAATGTCTGTCCTGCGGGGAAAGAGTGACCTCCTGGCGGGTCTCCCCGTTCAAAGTCACCCTTATAGTAGTATTCCCGACGTCCTCGCAGCAACCCTCCATCAATCTGTCCCAGGTTGGTTTTCCAACAAAGGTGCAAGTGGCACCCGTACGGTATCAAGGAGAAAGACCGTCTTGATTGTTTTCCCGCGAAAGCTAATGATGCAGGGAGCAAAGCATCGACTGTACCTTGCCACGACGATGCATACCATTCAGAGGGGATTTAACTTTGGCAGCATCCCCGGAAACATCAGAACGGTTAACAAACCCCAACTGGGCTGCGATTTCTCCCAAAGTAACAACCCCTTCTTCGTGGGCTCTACGCTCATTCTTCACATCGCTTAAGAGAATATCGAAAAAGGGATCTTGGAGAACAGGCTTTCCTTCCATCATGGTTTATGTTGTTGTTGTTGTTGTTTGTTGGTCCTCATCGTAAGCATATTAGTAGTATCTCGCAAAGCCAAACCATTTGGCCCCCGTAATGGTCCTCACTTTCTTGCCCCTGATCCCACCGAACCTAGCTAGTCCAGCATTTCGACTGTTCTTTGCTTACTGGCCCCGGCTGGCTTCCGTAGATAATTTCCCTACTCTAAACCCCCCCTCAGTAGTAGAGCAAAACGGGTCAAAGACTACTAGCTACATCGTACTAGCCAGGTAGCAAAACTAACCTACCAGTACCAGCTTACTCGGAATAGCATTCATCTGCTGTACCCTGAACCCTACCGAGGCGCGGACAAGAAAAGCCACTGACAAAAGCCAGCAAGCTTGCACAACTACTGGTTTCACGAAGCCCTTTCCTCTTTCGCCTTGAACACATTTTTTAGGTTTATTCCCAAGTCTTCGTTTCCGTGTCCAGAGCTATCATACAGTACAGTATCAAAGCTGATTTTCTTCTATTACATGTACAATTGATTGCTATTGCCAGCTAATATAGCTAGTATGAGACGTTCATCTTGCTCTACTACTAGTATTTGTGCCTGTGGTTGCGCCAGTTGTTGTTGGAAGCTTCAGCAAGTGGTGGTGGCACTGGTGCTGTTTGCCCTCATTTTCTTCTCTGAATTTACAGACTTTGAAAATGCCCAAGACGCCGCTGCGAACGGCCAAAAGAAGGGTCACAATCACAATACGGTTCATCAAGTAACGTCAACCACAAAGAAGAAGAAGACTCACCACGAAAAGAAGAAAAAGCAGCCACAGCCTACCAATTCACCGCCAGTTGGAGAAAAAGTCCCATCCTCAGAATCCAACAATAATAATGAGCAGACTCCAGTTCCCACAACTGAACCTACAAGACTCCCCACATCTGCATCTCTACCGACGAGCTTGAGACCATCTGCTTCACCTTCGTCTAGTCCAAGCAGTGAACCTTCATCTTATCCTACGGCAAAGCTGAAAGAAAAAGCTATCATGACCATGGAACCTTCTGATTCCCCCACATCCCAACCTTCCTTGTCTCCTAGTAGCACCTCACACGACGTAGTACTACCCATGGTCATGCCAACAGCCCCCAAATCTACTATTGCTACAGCTGCTACTACTACTACCAATATTATTGTGGATGACGACTTTATTCGGAACTGCGTGATCCAGCAACAAAAACACAAACCCAAGCCATTTCCCGTGGTCGATCCACCCAATTATCGCCTTGCCGATTGTGTACAAAAATGTCGCAAATGTCCTACAACCGCAAGTGCTGACAACAAAAACAATAACAACAATAACAATACCATGGCATGCTACTATGCATCATTGGCGTGTCCCAAAAAGAAGAAACCCAAAACCAAAACCAATTGGACATCCTTGTTTTTGCAAGATATTTTTCCACAATTTGAAACGCAACCGGGATTTCACAAACCTCCATCGGATGCACTGGTCCTCCATTTGCAATTGGGAGCCATTATTGAAAAATCCAACGACGACGTGCTTTCCTTGCTACTCCATGGTAACAACAACATTCCAAGTGTATACGACCTTGTGGCAGATATACAACGCGCCAACACAACAGCTGAGTTTATTATTTACGTCGTGGGGCGTGTCCGGTGGCGGAGTCAATACAAAAAGTCACGCGTCTATGCCAATTGTCTCGTACAGAGTTTGCAAAACACACAAAAATTTGCTACAACACCACCACATGTCGTGGTATCAACATTGGACGATCCCACCACGGCCGATCAGGATTTGTATTTCATGGCACACGCATCGACACTATTAATACCGTCGGCGGGAGGGTATTCCACATTGGCCGCACGATTGGTACAACAATTGGGTGGGACCGTCATTGAACGAACGTCGTTGTGAAAAGCAACAAAACACTGGGATGAACAAAACAGCAAAACAATGGGATGAATGACCAAACAAAACGGCTCCAAAGCCCTGTGTTGGCCCTGTCCAACGGTCGCACTGATAGCATCATTCTCTTTTTGTGCGTGGCAATCTGGCGGCCTACGTCTGAACAAGTAAGTGTACACGTACGGTACGAACGCGTCCCGGGGCAACGGGCGAGCCCAACTCTAGCTAGCTAGCCTCTGAAGCGTTGCTGAAGAAAGGCTGTCGTCGAGCAGGAATGTCGAGCAGCTTATGTAACTCTTGTTTCACGACAAAAGTATTAGCGTTACAGTTTAGTGCTGGGATTAGGGCGGTTTTAAGTGCGACTTTGTAGAGGCGCTCTGTCGGTCGCATGTATGTATTTTAACATCGGAGGTGTTGCCTTGGACGACCTTGACTCCGTTTCGAAATGGGAAGACACCACGGCTGTCACTCCTAACATCCTTGTGGCCAAATTGGACCATGCCCGGCCCGGCCTCGCTTCCAATTCAACCGGGAGAGGCGAACTAGCTACTGTAACTAGCTAGCCCAGTCTTGGCTGCTGGTTGTGCCATTTTTCGGTGGTGGGCTCAAGCTTGGTTCTGCCAGCAAAGCCTTCATGCAACTTTGGCGTGTACCTACCGCACGACTACAAGCAATGCAACTCTTGGAGCTGATCGAGTTGCTCTCGAGTGGCTTCATCAATTGTGCGAGTGCTGTCTTGTCTGCCAAACGAACAAGGCAGGCCCAAAGAAATGTCTTCGAGAACTTCCGCCTGGCCTCCTTCCATGTCACATTCCTCAAAGGGGCTCCCAACATTATCCCGGTCGCTGCTAGTATCATCTTCGTCGTCATCGTCAAAGTACACGTTGTCTCCGCACTCTACTATGTGATGTGCTACATTGCCATCAAAGGGAGTTGGTGGTTCGGGTTGCGGTTCAGGAGCGGAGGCAGGAGGTGGATGTGGTGTCCAATCAGCAGGACCCTCGTACTCGTCTTGGTCGGACAGGCAAACGCTTTGCTCCTCGTCCGATGTCAGGATGTAATCGGAGAAATCCGCTACGTGACCGCTTGTTTGGGCACCAAAGGATGCTCTGTGGGTGTCATTATTGCCTTGTGAGGCCCCTTCCTTGACTGGTGCGTGCCCTTCGACCACGTCCGGTTGGTTGCATGAGTCAATGCTTCTGGCAAGATCATCCTGCTGCCTTGGGATCTCGAGGTCGTCCAATGCTGAGGTCGTAAAACCAACCTGGATTTCTCGAACAGGTGGCGGTGTAGCAAAGAAGAAAGACGATCCTCCAGAATCTCTCACAGTGTTTTCAGTAACCGTCTTTTCATTGACTTCATTGTCACAGCAACAGCAATCACCGTCGCCAACGCTCAGGACATTCCGGAGACTGCGCCAGCTGCGTTGATGATGAAGGCCACTTCGAAAGTTTCCAGATGTCCCTTCATCTGATGGCGCTGGCTTGCTGCAGTTCAAGCAGACCCCTGATTTGTTGGAACGATGGCATGATTTCTTTGCCAGTGTTGCCAAGGAACGAAATGACTTTGAAATCGGGCCTGTTGACAAGACATCAGTAAAGAAGTTGGCATGGAAGATTTGTGTCAAATCATTGGGGTGGATGAGCATACTTGGCATTCGAGAAAAAATGCTTCCACTTGAGGATACCGAATCAGCATCATCACCACTGTCCACACCGGCACCTCCATCCAAACTGTTCTGATTCTTTTTTCGTCCACAACGGCAGAGGCGGCGATGGCTCCTACCTTGATACATCAGGGCAGTTCGCTTAGACTGAATGTATTCAATCATGGAGTTCATGACTCGAATCTCCAGGCGAATTCGTACAGAATAGAGCAAGCCCCACAGGCACATGGCTACCATGTCACCAAATAGAATGGCCAGTAGAATGCATAGGAGATCACAGAGTGCTACAAAGGCCAAGACAGCCAACCCCTTGTTTTGCACTTCAGTCCATTGATAGTGTGACATCTGACGGACAAAACTAGAACTCAAGCTGGCTTCAGCCATTCCCCATAGACCAATGGAGATGGGCATGAAAATGCCATTGGCTTGTTGCCACCCTTCCTTCTCAGGGAACAGGTGAGATGTGGCCCAAATGGCAGCTCCAATGAAACTCACTGGTAACATGGCCAGATTGATGCAGAGGAGCCGTTGCCAGGTTTGTTCAGCATTAGGATATGTTAGGGATACCTTGCGAGAGACAAGCATCAAGGAAGTGTGTGTCATGAGCAGCATGTTGATGCTCAGGGCAGTTGTGAGGCCATAGCTGTTACTGTCACTATCACTGATCAGCAGTACGGCATTGAGGAAACAGCCAATGGCCTGTAGATTGGCCGAAAGAGCACTGAGGCCGACTAGTATATTGTACTGATTCTCCTTTTGAAGAAAGTCTTTGCGAAACAAACCCTTCTCCACTACCCACTGATATGTACTGCCAGCCACCCAGGAAGAGAGCAGTGTTGCTGTGAAGAGGATGCCAAAAGTTCCTCTTTCCGCCATATCATGGCAGAGTGGTAGGTTCATGCTTTATCTTTTGGCTGAGTGGTTTTATCGTGTTAGTATGATTGAAAAACAGTAAGCTGGTGGGAGGAGGGTGTCGAACTAGCACCAATGGAGGTCTTGACCAGAGGGAGGAAAGAGACCTCTAGATGGAGGTACGATGCGGCAAAGTCGAATTATGGTACCGACGATAAGAGCTGTACTCTGGTCCAATGCTCGCTGGTGGTACCGAAAGTGTGAGCTGCTATCTTGAAACAACGATGACGCCCACTTCTACCGGATGAAGGAAGCTGTGTACGATGGACCTGTTGACATTCGTCTATCGTCCATCGTGGTTGCTGCAAGCTTTCGTTTTTCGTTGTTCGACTTTCTTGTGCTTTGGTGCTTCCTGGATCCCACGGTTGTTCGGGATTCTGGGCTTCTGCGGTGTACAATCTATCTAGCAACTACTAGTTACGGTAGTTGGACTGTGGCTGGAGATGCTTCACCGTCGATTGATAGTCTACTTGGAAAAAGAAGCAGTTTCCTACAGAATCTGAAGGAAATGGTTTCCGCAGAATTCGTACCCGGTCTCCTGGTTTAAATACAACTGGCAACTAGCTAGCCCAACCACAGATCATGATGAATAGAGCTATGAATAGAGTTGCTTCCCCTAATCTATGTATTTCTGGTGCGCTTTATCAGCTAGAGGTAGCTAGTATTCGTTGTTGCTGAGGGGTAACCAGGGCCGAACGACGACAAGTCCGACTCCCACGGCGAAGATCCTAGCACTCCACAATGACTATTAAACAGCGGGTACCATGCTGAACACGCTGCTTCGATTCCGTTGGCACCGATACTGAATGATGAGCAGTCGCCGAGGCGACGAGGCTTGTACGCCGATATCCTGACTGATTTGCAAACCAACTAATCGAGTCTTGTAGTTTTGAACAAACTTCTACAGTTTCGGAGTTCTTGCGGACCGTTCGCTCGAGTCTCCAGAATACATCTGGCTTCAGGAATAGAGGTTACGGATGATCCATCATTCCAGTGGAGATGCGCCATTGCTTGTGGCGGTCGCGGTTGGCCGCTTGAGAGATGGCGGTGAAATCAGCAAGCTTTAACCACTGATCTGTAGCAACCCTTTCTTTTGCTGCTTTCATCGTCTTCGCAGCAGTCTCGTCGAGAGTGAGGATACGGTACCGTGCTGAAGGACCTGGACTTTTCAAAACACGAGACTGTTGTCCATGTTTCGAAAAGCAGCAGTCGTCGAGCCAGAGCCCCGCCCGGTCACGGCTTTGGGATCGGAAACGACTCCGGCTCGAAGCAAAGGCATCCAGATCATGCTCGACCTAGACAGCGTATTGTCGTCTTATCTTCTTTTGATTGCCAACAAACCAGGCCCAGCAAGTACTCGTGTTTTCCTATACAGCTACAAGCAATCCAAGTCACGGAGTTGCTTGAGTTGCTCTCGAGTGGAGCCATCAAGCGTGCATGTGCTATCCTGTTTGTTGAACGAAGATAGATGGCGCAAATTTGGGTGACCCGTCCTGCCGGAACGAGGTAATTCCGCCACTCCATGCTCGATGTCCAAAGGGGTGCCAACATCCTGATTTGTGGTTGTATCTTCTTTTGCTTCAGCGACTTGATCCACGTTGCCACCCTCCCCAACAACAAGTGGCTCGACTGCCACATTGTCATTGCGTTGCTCTCCGTCATCCTCTTGCGATGACTGTATGGCTGATTGTTCCTTTTGATGACTATTGGAAATGGAAGCTGGAGGTTCTAAAGGTTCGATAGCCACGTGTGAATCTGGACTGGTATCTTCATCTGAGGAAGAAGAATCACTGTCGTCCTCATCCGATGACAGGACAAAATCAGACAAGTCCACCACTTCACCGCTAAAGCGAAGAACAAAGGATCCTCGGGTACTGTCATTGTCCCTATCATCAACCTTCCCATCGTTGATGTTGTTGTCGCTGTGGCTTTTCAAGGTTTCTTCCTCGTCTTCTTCTTCTTCATTGGCTTCCTGGTGGCTTTCACTCGTCATGTTCAATGACCGCACCACTCGATGACCGCGTTGTTGGGAGTAACCCGAGTAATCGAGCGCACGAGAATTAGAGTTGCCCATGTCACTGATGTGGTTTGACGACGAATCAATGTTGTCATTCAATGTAGTAGAACCAAGCCTAATTTCACGAACTGGTGGAGGTGAAACAAACAAGAAAGACGATGTACCCGAATCTCGCACCGTGTTTTCAGTGTTTGCCCTATCCTGGATATCATCTTCACAACAACAGTAACCAACATCACCGCTCAGGACATTTTTGAAGGTGAAGCTGCGATTGCTTCGGAAACTCCCAAGAGTCAACTCATCTGACATCATGCGCCTGCTGCATTTTGGGCATACATCAGCACTCTTGCCACCATGCCGCGACTTCTTGGCGAATGATGCCAATGATTGGAGGGACCTGGCGAAACCGGTACGTCCTCCTGTCAATACATCATTGAAAAAGTTGGCTTTGAAAAGTTGGGTCAAATCGTTGGGATGGATCACCATGTTGGGCATGCGAGAAAATATACTTCCTCTTGAGGATACTGAACCGGCATCAGAGTCCCCGTCATCACAATCGAAATCGAGACCACTTTCTGAATTGTTCCTTTTCTTTCTTCGGCGTCGACGATTGCTTCTCCCTTTGTACATGGTAGCAGCTCGTTTGGCTTGAATATATTCAATCATAGAGTTCATGACTCTTACTTCCAGTCGAACTCGTACAGAATAGAGCAAACCCCACAGGCACATGGCTGTCAAGTCACCAAATAGAATGGCTAGTACAAGGCAGAGAATATCACATAGTGCCACAAAAGCCAAGACTGCCATACCCTTGTGTTGTACTTCCGTCCATTGATACCGTGACATTTGGATCACAAAATGAGAGCTCAAGATGGCTTCCGCCAGTCCCCACAGACCAATGGATAATGGCACGAAAATGTGATTGGCACGTTGCCACCCTTGCTTCTCTGGGTGCAGGTGTGAGGTGGCCCAAATGGTAGCTCCAATGAAACTCACAGGTAACATGGCCAGATTGATGCGGAGGAGTCGTTCCCACATTTGTTCGGCATTGGGATATGTCAGGGAAACCCTTCGGGAGATGAGCATCAAGGAAGTGTGTGTCATGAGGATCATGTTGATGCTCAGGGCAGTCGTGAGGCCAAAGCTGTCATTGTTGTCATCACTTTGCAGCACCACAGCATTGAGGAAACAGCCGATGGCTTGTAGATTGGCTGTAAGAGCACTGATGCCAACTAGCACATTGTACTGATTTTCCTTTTGAAGAAAGTTCTTGCGAAAGAGACCCTTCTCCACCACCCACTGATATGTACTGCCAGCAACCCAGGAAGAGAGCAGCGTTGCTGTGAAGAGGATACCAAACGTGGCCCCGTCCACTTCTTCAGAGCAGACGAGGAAAGTCATAAGATCTCCTTCTTTGCTCTTGGTAGCTGAGTAATCGACTGAAGAACTAAGAGGGCAAGTCTAGGTCTGGCAACTAGCTAGTAGCTAGGTGAGGTCTTGGCCGACGAGAGATTACCGGTGGCTGCAGAGAACGCTATGGGCTTGGACGATGGCTTGGCGGCAATCAAATTAACCAATGGGTCTTCAGACAACTGACGCTGTCCCGCTGGGATTCTGTCTCGCTCTTGCTATTATGCTGCTAGCTATGCTGCTTATCTTTAGAGATCATATTGGCTGATGAGCAACGAGTGGGGCAAGAACTCAATGGTCAACGTCGGTGCTCTGATGAACGATCAAGGAGGATCCTCACCAAATAGAAGAGAGGCTCCTGATCACGGTATTGGGGTGACGGGGAAAATGGCACTGGCTTCCTCACAATTCTCCGCGCCGCTGCAAGACTTACTGGTGTGGAAGAGCTGCAAGGTCCGGAAGCATGACTGAAATCCTTTTTGACAGTTTTCAAATGAGAAATACGAAGTTTCTCATTTGAGAAACGAGTTTCTCAAATGAGATTTTATTAGATAAATAGTTTCTATTAGTCAATGTTAAAAAGTTTTAAATAGTTATGTAGAAACATATTTTATTTACAAATGAGAAAATAAACTGTTAGTTTCTCTACTTGAGAAACTAGAAATGAGAAAATGAAACTAAAAATGAGAAACTAAAACTGTTTGAAACATTTCAACACTTCATATTGGTTTCCGAACTTCCCGACCTTGCTGTGGAAGTGTGGTACACGCACCGGTATTCGTAATTATTTGCAATAATTGTTCCGGTGCAACTTTACGGAAGAGCTACCGAAGAAAGCTGAGAAGTGTTAATAGTTACTACTATTATAGTACTGAGTATACTATAGTACTCACTACCGTTTAAGAGTTTGAAGCTCCTACGAGCAGGAAAACTTCCCCGGAAGGTCCTGCGAAACATGAAAATCTGGAATTGAATTCATCACTAATTAAATATTTTCATCACCATTCATCACCATTCAACACATTGGTGATGAATTCATCACCATTCATCACATTTCATCACGGTTTCAGCATTTTCATCACCATTCATCATATCTACAGTAAAACAGTACTATTTTTCATCACGATTCATTATCAATTCATC
The DNA here is from genome assembly GCA_903772945.1 of Seminavis robusta. Lineage (NCBI taxonomy): Eukaryota > Bacillariophyta > Bacillariophyceae > Naviculales > Naviculaceae > Seminavis > Seminavis robusta. The sequence continues at coordinate 36,919 of CAICTM010000455.1, read as the reverse complement.
ATTTTCATCACCATTCATCACCATTCAACAAACTGGTGATGAATTCATCACCATTCATCACCATTCAACACATTAATCACAAATTTATCATAATTAAACTATTTCAATATTTGCGGGACCTTCCCGTGATTTATTTATTTGACCATCGGAAATTTGGAATTATTGTAAAAACTGTACTGTCACAGCGACGCTTTGCAAGTGGCATCTCAGCAAAATAGGTAGGGCCCTGATTTCTTAAATGTCATTTTGCTGGCCATTAAAAGACCCAACTGAACTTCATTGAGAAAGAAGGCTGGGTTGCAGGGATGCCTTAAACATTAGTTGTTGCGACATTCAGTCATGGGGTAAACGTTAATTAAAAAGTAATAGCGTGTGAAAGGTACATACAAAAGAAGCATCTTTTCTCATGCTTCGACCACCCACCGGTGTTTCCACTGGCCAAACAAATTTATCATGCGGGCAATCAGGAGTTTCTTGCAATCAAGGCACTACTAGTGGACTACGTGCAGCGAGCCCGTGGATTCATGCAGCTTCCACTGCCATTTTAGAAATTGGACCAAGATCTTTTTCATTGCTTGCTTCACAAGATCATCACACCCCACAACTACTTTCCTTAGCACTTGCGGGACGGCGATTAGCCCAACTTAGCGGGGTCTCGCTTTTGGCTTCTAACTGAACTCCTGTGGTCACCACGAAGAAAACAAAGATCATGTGTGAGATGCCCCAGAAGACGGACTGACAGAGAGAATGGGCAAAAAAACAATCAACAAGGACCTGGATTAGCAGAACACTCATCATGTTGGCCCTTAAAGTAAGTTTTCCTGGAGGATGGATACACGGACTCCATGGAGCTTGATTATGATGTCACCGACATCGCTGATTCGCAATCTACGATCGGATGGGGCCACATCCTCAAAGGCCGAATCTCCAATCTTTGGGCCCAGAAACAAGGCCAACACCTGACCAATCGCAAACTACAAAAACCCAGAAAAAATGGCCAGTCTTGGCTCACAGGCCTGACCCACGAAATGTTCAAACAATGGAGGGGCCTCTGGGATGCTTGCCAGGAGGACGGACATGGCAAGGATGCCCAAACTCAAGCCCAAGCAGAAAATTGACAACCAATCCACGAACTCAACTTGGTATGCACCAAATACACTGACCTTTTACTCCCCAAACATGAATGGCTCCTTCACACACCATTCCACACCCGAGCCCAATGGCCAACAGCTTCAATTTGACATTGGATCAACACCTGGGAACCCGTCCTGCAAGCGAGTTACACAGCTCGACTTGAGACAGGATAACGATGGGACACTCCCACCTCTTCCTCCCTCCCTGCAACTCTCTGACAATTCCTCGACCTTCGACCTCTGAAGTTTGGCATTTCCTTATGGAATCTGCCACTGTAGATTACTGTAGTATTGCATCAATGCACCACCTCTTTGGAGGGTTTTTCTGGTGAGGGTGCCATTGGCTGCCTCTCTCTGTGAGCTAAGAGGGTTGGGCAAGACTAAGGGCATCTCCATGAAAAGAGGCAGTGTCAGTGCTCATGTTTGTTCTCTGCTGTAAGGAGCTGTCAGGTGAGGTGTCCCCGCACCGGTAGAGATGCGAAACCGCAATCTGAGCTAGCTAAAGGAATATATGTAGTATTCTACCTTTGTTGCTTTCCAAATCTCTGAAAGATCACTATTTTGGATACGGCCATCAGGAACTTGTTTGCAGACCAACCAACATTCCCATCTGCCAACCAATTCATCATCACAAGTCATTTCTCTTCCAACTCATCACAGTCCTCATAGTACTTGTCTTTAGAATTGCTTCCCCACCAGAACCAATCTACCAATCGTAAAGCAAGCTTGCCCAAACTCTGAATAAAGAGGACTGTAAATATAGTCACCCAAAAGGAGTCCTTTTCGAGCAGATTCACCAGGAATTTGGGAGTGGATTCCGGGAGTAAGGCTCCAAATAGGTCCACCAAGTAGGGTACACCTTGAATCATTTCTACCAACGAAATTGCTGAGATGGGTGCCACCAGCATGGATACCAACTTGAAGACCAAGATACGAGAGGATGCTCTGGCATAGATTGTCCTCAAGAGACGTCGAAATTCTTGTAGATCCAATCGTCCTCCTCGATCCTTGTCGGCGAGTTTGAACAGACGCATCACCCGTTCTCGAGAGGGTGGAGGGATGGGCGCTTGCTGATTTACAAAAATGTAAAACTTGAGGACAAGCTCGTACACCTCTGCGGGAGATATCCCACCATCCTTGTTGGTATCCGCGTCGTTGAACAGCTTTGTCACATACTTGTCTAGAATGAACCTTTCTCTGGCGTCTGCTGTCCTCGCCAGGGAACTGCCGCCTCGTGATGACAAGGCGCGCCCTGGTAGCGACAGTAAGCGAGGAATTCGTCGGAAGCCATTTGTTGGACAGATGATAAGGCTAAAGACCAATAGCAATAAGACGGAGAAGGTCTTTGACATCATGGTGGTCCTTGCTATCTAGCTGTACAGGTCGGAAGTTGACAGGATAAACGAGTGTGGATGGTCATGCCATTGCTTGATGCTTCAAGCTGGGATCGAGTATCTTTTTTGCAGTCACGGATACTTGTAGTCACGGACGATCCAAAAAACAGGAAGATAGCTTCCGAATGGAGGTAGATGCGGTAACAATACTTTGAATCAAAACATAGTATCATAGTGCTACTAGTAATAGCAACAGATATCTTTACAACATATTTACCTTAACTACCTTTACATTGTATTGAGGAGCCCAACACCACTTATCGCCATACTAGTCTAGTAAGCCCATCCCAACAGAACAAAAAATAGGTCCGGGTCGTTTGCCTGATGCACATGCAGCTCGCACAAGTAGCAAGAGACTATGCATACATGTAAGAAAAGGAGGCAGCAAGAAACGGCGGCAAGAGAACCTAGTAGGGTTAACTTGACAACGTCTTGCTTCAATCCCTCGAAGCCAGCACGTACCGGTATGCTGGTTTAGTTCCCCAGCTAATAGTATTGGGCCCTCGGGCTCGATTCGTACCAGCGTTGACAAAGGTCCTCCGGACCAGATAGGTAGTCTGCCTAAAACTAGTATTTTTTATATATATTGGGGTGCGAAGCATATGGATTGAATCATTTAGATAGTTGCATTCGTACGTTTCAACTGGTTGGTTGTTGTTGAGGAGTCCTGGTCTGTTTACAAACAGAACAGACCAGGTTGGTTTCACCGAACCGGTACCAGGACTCTAGAGGGTGGTCCGATCTTGGTACGCCAATAATAAGGACAAAAGATCCAAATACTCCATTGCACAACGGATAATGTTCTGGTGACCTACCCATGGATATGTGGATCCTGATCTACTACCAAGTATCACCTCGCCAAAAATAATGTTGGAACATTCTTGACAACACAAACGCCACAAGGATCCACCTCGAAATCCTGGCCATGGCAGCGGGATTGAAGGGCTGTGGTGGGAGTGAAGCGCTACCCTGGCCAGCTACCTGGCGCAGTGTACAATTCTACAGCGCATGTACGTGATGCACTGGGGTGGTACCGTCATAGGAGCCTTGGTTGTTCGTGCGGTTCCAAGGCGTTCTTTCCCAAGGTTTGCGAAGCACCATCCGAGTGAAAATATAAATGACCCGGCCAATCTCCAGGAAACATCTTTTACTAGACTTGGAGTAGACTACAGTACGCCTACTTATTGAATTGAATCGGAAGATTTATGTTCGCGGGTCTATGGTAAACCTTTCGAAGCATTACAAGGGAACTTGGGTATAATAGACGACAGGCCACGCAGAGAGCAACCGATCGAAGCCATCCAGAGAATCCAGAGCCCTCTTGGAGGCAACATTCATTTAGCACCCCTAAAACAGCTACTACAGTAGTATCAGCCCCGGTAACCATCCATCTCTTAGCACCTCGGTAGTTTCGTGTCATTTGGTTTGGATGGCTATGGATCTTTTTCTTGCTCCATCGTACGGTACGGTACCTGGTAGCTGGCTGGCTGGAAGAAGGCAAGTCCTAGACCGACTAAGTTGCGGCTTTGAAACACAGCGGTTTCCAACTCCTCGATTTGATGTTGTCTTCCTTCCACCCTTGCTTGTCTCCAGCAGTAAAACCAACAGTGGTGGCAGGCTGATACTGGTTGCTGCGTAGCTTGAATCAATTCTCCTTTGTGCCAAGTTAGTTTTATCGGTTGCCGCTAATCTCTACTCCAGTAGCCAGCTATCTAGTAGGCGACAACAAGAACCCCAACACAAACCTGCAAGATTTCAGTACGATGCCGTATCCGAGCGGCAACCACTTGACACAGTGGATGGAGGTGACCCAGTCCAGTTCAGGATGGAGGCCGCGGAAGAGAACGACCTTGGTTACCTCAGATCCCAAATAAACCACACCAAAAACCAGCAGTGGCTGGCACTGGACTGTGTAGTGTACCTACCTAGAAAGCTTAACTCACTGCTCTTCCAGAGATTTACGATCCTTCCTTTTGTCTACTAGTGTTACAGTATACTCGAGTAGTACTCTGGAGTAATGACTCTTCCTGCAGGTTATTATCCATTGAGAATGTCTTGCAGCTGTCTGGCTGGCTTGCTGATTAATGCCATCTCAATGGAGGTCAGTCACCCAAGACCCTTTAATCAAGAACGGTATTGGTCGATTTGCTAGCTGGCTTGCGGAAGTGGTGGGATCGATCGACGGCCGCAGCAGCAGAAGACCCACGCCTACAGCAGCGCGGCACGAGCACAAACGCCCAGCAGCAAACGACGACGAGGACAACAACAACATCATCAGGCATCCTAGCAGTAGTACTAGCTAGAGTCATTAGAACCTTGCGGCTCTTTTGGCCAATTGTTGTTTGAGCACTCTGTTGGTTGCTCTGACAGCCATTAGTTAGGAGCGGTAGCGGCAGGAACTAGCAGAAGACTCGAGAGAGGTCCTGTCCGGAAGACGAACGCAATCTACAAGGAAGCAAGTTGATCCGCGGGTATATACCCTTGTCTAGCAAGCCAGCCAGCCAGTCAGCATCAGATCAGTCTACCTGTCAAGCTAGAAGTGTTATCTCTGTGGTTGTGACGTCTAGAGAAGTGCGGAAGAAAGGCCCCAGCGTATACCCCTATTATACCCTCGTTGCCAGTTCAGACAGTCATTCTCTTATCCTTTGAAGGATAGCTTTCCAGGACCATTATCTCCATCCGACTGCAATCTTAAGCTTAAGGAACAGCTTAAGGGTATCTGAAGAGGTGCTACCCAACCAACCCGCGAAGAAGAAGCCAACAAGAGAGATAACCCTCGTATCTCCTGAATTCTGCATCTTTTGGATCGCAGAAACACACAAGACAAACAAGTCCACAAGAACAGAACGTACGTTCATCCTTCGGTTCTAGTCAGTGATAGCAATATCGCTGGCTACCTAACCCTGGCATCATTCCTCCGATTCCTTCCACAAGCTCCAAGCGCCGCTCCCACCAACGAGGCGAGCTTCAAACTAGAGACACGAACAATAGCAATTCCACCAACACGACTACCTCCTCCAGCGGCAATAACATTAACGCGCCTCCGGCATCCCTACCCGCAATCGCAAGGACTAGTTCTAACACACTCATCACACACAGCACGGCAAACATTACTATGAGCGAAAGCGATGACATGCAGTTCGATGACTCACCGTTCGGGGAGGGAGGGTTCGAGGTCTTCAAGAATGTCGGAGATTACAAACAGATGCGCACCGTACGAGTCACGGCGTCGGCGGCGGCGAATGAACAGGCTCCCAGTAGAGATCGGGACGTACCACACTTTAAGCGGGCCAACAGCACTAACAGCAACCACCGAAACGATGCCCATCGTGGTCCCGTCGTGGAACTTCAGACGGAACGAAGAGGAAGCTTTGATGCCGGACGCATGGAGAAAAACCCACAACGACATCAGCATGCACAACAACCAGATCGACCCGAAAAACTGAGTCGAAAAGAACGAAAGAAACAAAAGAAGGAAGAAAAGAAGGAAAAGAAAAAGGTCAAACTCGCGGCGCTCTCCACACGAACCAAGAAGATCGTGGCAGAATCCAATTTTAACGACGACGAAGCGCGGGCGGCTCACACACCGAATCAGTTCAACTTTTTGCTGGCGACCATGGTCACGGGTATCTCGTACTACTATATTGTATCACTGCTGGTCATTTTGACCTGGAGTTGCGTCTGTACGTGGTACATGGAAGAACTAAGAGTCAAATCGGCACAATCGGATAACCCGGACAATCCGATAAATCGGTGGATCGACTGGTTCGACGAAACAGATGTCCGGATGATCGGGTCACTCTTTGTCTTTTCTTTGGTCTTTCGATTCAATCAGTGTTACAATCGATGGTGGCAAGGACGAATGCTCTGGGGAGAAATCATCCAGAACTGTCTAGACTTTTCCAGAAAAGCCACGCTGTGGGTACGCGAGAAGAGCTTTAGTGACAGACTCAATCGATATATCGTCTGCTTCCCCTATGCCGCCAAGGCACAGCTCCGAGGGCTGTCACTCACAGACGACACAGAGTCGGGAAAGCTCTTGGTGGAACGAGGGTTCTTGGCACAAGAAGAATTGGACTTTCTGCGGGACAACCCCTGTTGGGAACCAGAGTTCTTTCTCGATCTGATGCGCGCCACTGTCGCTTCAATTATTCTCGCGCAGTGGGACCGGGCAGAGTACGAACAAGTCCTCATTCTGCCACACTCGAATCGTATTCACGATCGTCTCTTCCCACCGTTGGACAAGGCCATCTACGATCTGGGTAACAGTATCGGAGAGGGTGTCAGTGTACGAAGTGCCGGTCTGCCGAGGTCGTACGACACGGTGCATTACATTTTCTTTTGGATTTACTTCTTGCTGGCTCCAATGGCGGAAGCAGCAACGATTGGGTGGCTAGCACCCATCCTCCTGGGCTTTTCAGCCTGCATCATCATGACTCTGATGGACATGGGAACTGCCATGGTGGATCCTTTTGGAACTGACTTGGTCGATCTGCCCATTGAACGCTTCTGCGAAACAATCGAAGCACAGGTAGTGACCATCCAAAGAAGGCACAAGGACGACTCGATTATCGAGTTCGCCACGACCTCTACAGCTCAGAACAACTTTGCTGATAGAAGAGTCGGTCGCTTGGACGCAGCTGTCAATCTGACGCACTGAAACACCGACTGGGTCAATGAGAGGCAGGCCCACCAAAAAGGGACTACCCGAATGGATCAATGGGTACACGATAAGACGGAAGTCGTGGGAAAAGGCATTCGTCGTGCAAAAACGTATCTCGATGAAAGCGTTCGAACCACCGAATCGCTTTTCAGCGACAGCCACAGAAGTCATGACGGCGTCGATCGCAGCAGGTCTCAAAACGATCGTAGCCGGAGCCGACACCAACGGCGGTCGTTAGGGGGCTTAGATGAGAGCGGCAACAGCCTGAGTCGTTACCGCCAACGACGGGCGTTGACGGCCTTAGATGAGAGCGGCAACAGTCTGAGCCTTCACTCCCTTTGATCCAGTTGCTTGTTGGATTGGCTACGTGCCAACGTCATGCACACATACAGTTGTGCCAACACGAACGTGTCCCAGATATTGCGTTGGCGGCAGCAGAGAAAGCAAAGGACCCCGTACGGAATGAAGAACGCAGCTACGAACATGATTCTAACAATCGTGTAGACAATTTTTGCGTTCTGATGAAAAGCAATATGCTCGTATGGGAAGTCCGACTGCTGTTCTATCAAGAGACACACGTTCTACAAGAATAAATCAGATCGGGAGGCAGGATGGAGATTTTTGCCCATTCGCGGCGAGAGGACCTTCTGCTAACGAGTAAGAGATTGACCGAATGCTTGCAATTCCGGCGAGGCATTGCAATGGTGGGTATCGATGATGTGGGGAGCAGAGTGATGTACATTGTAGAATAGGACGAAGCAAGTGGAAACAACCTTGGCGCATTTTCCCAGGGAGCCAATGCGACAATTTAGGTCGCACAGAGAGTACGATACCACCACAATAACTTGAAAGTCTTAAACGATACATAGTGTTGTTGAAACGATGCAGCTTCGTACCGCATGGTGCTGCTTTGTGGCTGATGTTTTTCGTGGTGGTCGAGCTTCGCACCATAAAATCCAGCCTCACCCGAAGAGAAACAGAGCGGCAGCCGCGGTCTCCGTGGCTACCAGCTGGCTAGCCAACGGCCAGCTATTGGTGGTTGGGTGCGAACATAAACTTTTTAAAAAGCAATGGTGACCCTGGAGGTACGGTACCAGTACCTATACCTCCGACAGCGCTGGGACATCCGAGACAATCGCAAGTTTTCGGGACACCGAAATGCAAGAAGATACGAGGTTTCTCGACTAAAGCCCGAAACTTCCTTGTAGCAAAGAGCAGTTTGTCGTTTGCTCGGCTGACAAAACCAGGACGACGGCATAAATGTAAAGATCGATCATTGGCACTCAGCCACTGGCTGCTGGACATTGAGCATGTTGATGTGTTTTCCACCACTACCCGTAACTAGCGCACGCCGCTATCCGATGTTTGACTGCCGCTGCACGCATTGAAATAATCCCAATTCTAGTATGCTCGGCAAAGGCACTTGAGCCGAAGGGTTGTGGCTCAAGGCTATCATAATAGGGAATGACGACCAGTGCTAGCTACCAGTATTTGAAAGAAGTGGTACGGTACCGGTACCGGTGCGTTGCTACTACGGTACCCAATAGGCTAGCTAGGTAAATGATCTCTATTCCTGATGCAGTTGCGATTCTGGCAATTTCACTGCGGTAGAACACAAACAACGAACGGCACGTGCAAAACGTCGACTACAAGATATCCGGTTGCTTGGCATTTCGAGAGAGGATTGAACGAGAGGGAGGATAGGCACTAACTAAGAAGTGATGAGGAGGACTTGAATAAGAATCTCCCTCCAGATTCAGGAGATTTGAACTACATGTGATAGAGCTCACGAGTGAGGACTTCTCCATTTGAATTTACTGTGCTGCTAGTCCACCAACTGCCGTAGCTAGCAATGCTGTCCTCCCCATGGGATGAGTTGGTTTTCATGTATCGTACCGGTACCGTATGAGAGACTCGGCAAGAGCCACAATGACAGCACCAACGCCGCAGTCCCCCGTTCAAGAAGGCGGCTAAAGCACGGCACTATTGAATCCCACCCATGGGGTCTCAGCCCTAGTATCCATGATACTTAGACCCTAAAAGGGAATGCTAACGTCCATCTACGGCTCATCTGTTCCATGTTTCTAAACACGATCGGGCATCCCGGCGCCAAAGGTTCGAACGCAGTGAAAACTATGTAGCCAAATTCATGCTTCATGTGACTCGCTTTAAGTATGCTTATGTTGTATCCTCATGCCAATAAAAGAAGATTCAGTTGTCACTTAGCACAATAAGATCCTCAACTGACATTTCAGACTACTTGAATCCGCACAGTAGTCATTTTGATATCCTTCCGCTTTGGAGGGAAAACGCACTTTCTCGATACTGTAGCACCCTCTGATTTGAACACAACTTGTCCACCAATAAAGCTTTCGAGGGAAAGAAGAGTGTGTAAGTTCGACTGGCTGGCCAGTTGTGGGAAGATCATAGAGTGTATTGGCAGCAGGATTGATTGGGAGTGCATACCAGAACACACCGCCGTCACGCACTCGCTCACTTACACCCTTGTTATCCGCCGAATTTTGTTTTTAAAGGTGCGATAGTTTGCCACAAGTGTGAGAGCAAGACATTCAGTTCGATTAGTTAGTTTAGTGAAGAATCATCATGTCGAAGCAAGTGTTACTTCTATGTCTGTTCCTGTTGGCGAACAGCCTGTTGGTGGTGGCGGAATCGGACGAGGATACCCCTCGCCGTCGTCGTCGGACCGTCTTTCGAGTCCAAGATACTGGTGCTACCCAAGCCATGTACACGAGTCCACAAGTCCGTGGACGACGACGAGTGGTCAGTGGAGAGTTTGGAGAAGCACAAGAAGCAGGAGTCCAAGATGAAGAAGCGGATCGAGAAGCCGAACTGATCAACTTTAGCGACGAAGAATGGGGTCGATTTCTAGCGGACGAAATGAGTCTTTCCTATCCCGCTTATGGTACCGGTACTGCTACTGGTGGTGCTGCCCCAGGCATGATGCGAGTCATGACTATGAACATGCGAATGATGGGAGACGGTGGTGCCATGATGAAGCCAGCCAAGAAGGGCAGTTCCAAGAGTGCTGGTGCCAAGACTATGAAGATGATCAATTCGGGCAAGGGAATGGTCGGACGTCCCAAGGCGATGGGAGGAGATATGGAGATGATCATGATGCCGATGGGCATGGATTCCTATGACGAATACAATGATGGAGCCATGATGGGTGGTGGAGGAATGGGCTCCAAGCCAGCCATGAAGCCAGCCATGGGAAGCATGAGTGATTATTACGAAGCGGATGATGATGACGAGTATTATGGCGGCGCAATGATGAGTGGAGGAATGGGAGCCATGGGCGGAATGAGCAATTATTACGCTTCGGAAGATTATGAAGTCAATAGCGGCGGTATGATGAAGAAGGGAGATATGAAGAAATCAGACATGTCGATGGCCATGAGCATGGGCGGAATGAGTGATTACCATTACTACTATGAAGATGATGATTACTCTGGTGACGGACCTGCCATGGGAATGATGGACAAGGTCATGATGGGTGGTTCGGGTGGTTCTTCCAAGCCGATGATGGGCGGTTCTCCCAAACCGATGGGTGGTGGTTCTTCCAGGCCAACGATGGGAGGTGCCATGGGAGGTGGTTCTTCCGGGCCAACGATGGGAGGAGGTGCCATGGGAGGCGGAGGCATTAGTGATTCCTATGAGGAAGATTCCTACGAAGATCGTCCAGGGAAGGGTGGAGCCATGGGCACTATGGATCGTCCAGGTACAGGCCTGATGACTGGAGGCGGCGGCAGCCCGGATGGTCCTTTCTACGGAATGGCAATGGGCATGGTCGACGATAGCTATGCATATTCCATGATGATGGGTGGAGGCGGCAGCGCGTCCGCCAAGAGTAAAGGTGGTGCCAAGGGCAAGGGTATGCGAAAAAGCTCAATGTCCAAATTCGATCGGTCCTTTTGGAGACCATAACTATCCGATGACATGATTGCTGACGTCGCTCACCGAAGAGAGCCCTGGCATTTGCAACTTGTTCGAAGCGTGGAGAGTTTGGCGTATAGCCAGCTAGCTTGCAAGTTGCTTTTTTGCATATCCCCCCGCCAGAGACATTGAAACCATATGTTGGCGTTGTTTTATTTTAATAGTATATAAGAGAAAACAAGTCTAAAACACTATCTGTATCATGTCTTGAGAGAACACATCCTCTACACCTTCATCCCGTCCAAGCGACTGTGGCAGTCGCTCTACAGCCCGCTCAAAAGAACCAAAGTAGTGGTGCCAGCGTCAACCCAAGTACTAATACCTCACACAAGCACTCAGCCTTGATGGCCCCTGACACTTCTGTGCTGGCATACGAAAAAGGCCAAGTGGAACCTATCACATCTTTGCCGTCCACTAGGGTCACTAGTTGTTCTGTGGAAGGTGAACTGGTACGTGGAGGAATCGTGGTGGGCGGCTGCTCCACTTGTTGCCCTCGGTAGTCATCTTCTTGCTCTGTGGAATTAGCAATGACACTTTCTGGTGGTGGTTCTCTGTAAATGACCGAAGTTTGGTGCATGGGTTGCGGCGGGTATTCGTCTTGCAATTGTTCGGGCTCTAGCAATAATGGAGCAGCCAAGATTACAGTAGAGCTGGTTGTTGTCGTTGTTAAGGTGGCAGTCGTCCCATTGCCCAGAATCACCACATCCTGCTGCCCGGTAGTAGAGTTGGTTGTTGTAATGGTGGTAGTCGTTGTCGTCCGATTGCCCAGAATAACCACATCCTCCACAACAGGGTATGTATAGTCAGACACGGTCTGATTGGGGATCAAGCCGTTTGCAAAGTCCACGGCCGCTTGCACATCGCAGGATCAAACGTTCCATGGCGGGATCGTGCCACCACCCATGCACCCGTCCGAGGCACTCCCCACGCCGTCACTTCCGTGGCCGTGGCAACCTGCGGATCCAATGGTTGTGGTATCGTGGGGAACCATCCGTGACATCCCACTGTGGCCGGGACCGTGGCGGTAGACGTTCTGGTATCGTCGTGGGTACTAATCTTCAACGCCACGGGTGTCCCATCGGATTTGCGGCATTGTGGACTGGCGGTGGCACGATGGATTGGACTGACGGATGAATCTTGTTCCAGTGTTGTAAAGGCAAAGAATGCATCGTTCATTGCTGTCCGTGAAGAAGAAACACGTGTGTAGAGACTGGTCAAGTAGGGATAGTCCTGGAGCGTAGCTTGGGCATACTTGGATGGGATAAAGACGTGTTCTTCCAATTGAATGGCCAATTCAATGGGATCCCATCTCCAATCCGGAGTGGGATGGTAGTTGACCAAGCAGGGAGCGACAGGAATAATGGTACTACTGCTACTGTTACCCTGATCTTGATAGACAGTGGTGAGTTGTTGACAGAACGGTGGAGCCGTCTCGGAAAAGATGGGTGGAAGGAACTGGTGGATGATGGATAGGACATGAGGAGTACTGGGCACGTTGGCATGCGCGAGCATTTGTAGAAATTCGAGAGGATTTTCAGCCTCGTAGAGGTCAATGGCCGTCAAGGGAATCGCCACGTCAAGAATGGACGAGTTTCCAGCATATTCGGTAATCATCATTTGTGTCTGATTGTCTGTTCCTGTTGCTCCCGTTGCTTGTGAGAACCGTTGACGATAATTGTCCTCGTGACAACTGGGATTGTGGTAGCAACCCACCCAATCGTGTAGGGCATCGTCCAGAGTTACATCAAGGTAGTTGACAGGTGTGACTCTCGCATTTGCCAGAAAGTACACTTGAATGTCATAATTGTTGTCGTTTGTGCCAGCCAGACTGGCCCATTGCATCGGCAACCGAGCGGCGAATTGATCTGATTGTTCTTGTGGTGTTTTTTCAAATGTCACCACTATAGGCTGAATTTCTCCTCGAGTAGTGCTGGCTGGTTGGAATCGGAGTGCCACAAATTGGTGTCCTTGTTGGGCATAGTAGTGAATGAAGGAATGTGTTTTGGGAGGTGTCCTGTAGTTGTTTTGTGCCAGCCACTCCAAGATGTTGGTGTTCTTGCCACTGGAAGAAGCAGCGGTGGAACTGGAATTGGTATTGCTGTTGGGAGCTTGCAAAATGGCAAATTCAGATAGAATCGAGAATTCCTCTGCTTGTTCTTCTCCACTTGTGTGACTGTATGTGTCGTCTTTTGCAGATGATGATGGAGTGTTTCCCGACATGGCATCTTTTGGAAAGGGACAAGCATAGGGCTGTTGAGCCTCTTGTTGTTCCAATGACGACGACGACCCACACGACTTGCTGTTCATTTCCATTTCCAACTCGAATCGTGGCCGCGTCGCTTGGGCGAGACTGTGAAACAAGACATCTGTTCCAAGCGACACACGCGTGTTGTCACTGGCAGGAATGGGAAGAATCCACGCAAACTCGTCGTCTTTGGCGGATGCTCCTTCGTAGAAGAGTTGAATGTGCATGTGGACGCTGGTAGTATGGTCCATGGCAAAGACTACAGCGGCTTGACGAATCACCATCTCATCATCGTCCTTGGATGTTCGACTAAAAATTACACCACATCCAGTCGCCACTTGGATTGTAGACACAAGACACAGCAACAGTAGCAACACAAGACTGTTCTTCTTCCGTCGACGTCTACTACTACTACTACATGTACTACTAGAGATCTTCATTGTCTACAGTTTCTTCATGGTCTTTGAAAAACCGGATCGAATTGTGATCAAACGAAAGATCAGAGCATCATGACACACGGGGCAAACGGTGGTTGAATCATGCATTAAATTTTTCGAATCTCGGTTTCAACTGTCTGGAGATGCAAATGCTCACAATTCCCTTCCATTTTCAGGTTGGCTCCCTTGGCCCACGCTGTACCAGGTACCACCCAAGGACTGCACTGCATGTATGCATACCGGTAGATCTAGCTATGCATATCATAAATGGTACCGTAGTACTCATTGGCCAATACCTACAAAAACCTGGGCCAAACACCAGGCATCACTCGACTGACCCTGCTATGGACGTCTCAGACGTTACGACCGGCATGAATGCCCTCACTGAAGCAGCCTGTCCGTACAAGGCTCTTGAAAAGCAGAAGCGTTTCATCCGCCGCAAGATGCGCAAACCTGCTGACATGACTACCCGTTCCTATGTCAACAGTCTTCTTTGAATGAATGAATGAATGACGAAGAAATCACTCGTCTACCACCTTTTCAATGGGGTTACCCAGAAACTAAGTAACGACGAGATCATTGACATCGTCTGCTACGGCATTCCAAAATCTTGGACGAACATGCTTTCGATGCCTTTGCTGCTCAGCTTGGAGAGCTCACTGCCTTCTGTGAACGCATGGAATCCTCCGAAGACTTTGATAAGGGATCCGACGTCAAGCCTCCTACTTTGAAGAAAGGCAGCAAGAAGCACAAATCTAGCCGTAACAACCCTTCCAAGGGTGATGGCAAGTGGTGTGACTACCATAAGACCAGCACTCATGATACCGCTGACTGCGAGACCTTCAAGAAACTCAAGGCAAGTCGTTCTTCTGGCTCAGATAGCAAGCCAGCCTACAACAAGAACAAGACTTGGAAGCGTAAGTCTGATGATGCCAAGACTTACACCAAGAAGGAAAAATCTGCTATCATGAAGAAGGCTTCCAAGGCTGCAGTCAAGGCTGCCAGCAAGAAAAAGCCTGAATGCAACGCCGTTGCCAAGAAGACGAAGCTCAAGTCGGAAGACTCTGACACTGATTCCGCTTGCTCTATTCAATATGATGGGCAAGAAGATGGCTGAAGTCGACAAGCAGCTTGCCAACTTTGCTTGACTTTGACAAGTCCGATGGAGACATCTCTGTCTGAAGATTATCTAGGCCAGGACGATGATTCAAATACGCCTTAGTGAAGACAATCGCTCACTAACTAACTAGTAAACGAGAACTGTTTGCAACAGACGAAGAGTACGATCATCTAGATCATTGCTTGTTAGCCTCGTCCATGGCCAACCACCTTGTAAACGTCAAAAGACAAAAGATCTCAAGCCCACAGCTCTCCGGCTCTCGAAGCGCTGGGATGATTGAGGTGCTCTTGATCTCTTCCGCTCGTTTTCCTCCTTTGCTCCTCCCTGCCCTCCTGCCCTCATACCTTCCAACCCTCTCCTTGGTTTTGATGTTGCCCTGCTTGCGCACTTGATTGCCTGCTTTGCGTTCCTGCATCCTGCCCTCCCTTCTCTGCACCCCATCCTCATCATAGTTGCCTCTAACCCATAGTAACTTTCCCGCTCCATAGTGTATGTTACATTTAACTCACGATTGGGAAAGGCAAAGCCTGTCACACTCCGTTGCTTACTTGATACAGGAGCATCCGGAAGTCTAATAGCCCAAACTCAGCCATGCTAAGAAATTACGCATGAAGAAACTTGGGGGCATTCAAACCATGTGGACTACCCCTGCAGGAGAACTAAGTACCAGCACAAGTGCCAAGGTACATTTATGATTCCTGAATTCCACAATGACCGTGTCATTGAATGGGGTTTACATGTACGTCACCAAAACCTTGGGGGCGTATGACATGATCATCCAAAGAGATGTTCTCTCCCTCCGACCTAGCTAGGATTTAAGTTCAATTTCACTACCATGTCAGTGGAATGGGACGGTATCTCTACTCCTATGAAGGACAGTGATACAGACGAAGAAGAGAACTTCTTCATCCCCGATCTAGGGCCTTTCGGTTTGGGAGTGGGTGGACGGTAATGGAGTTAGTGTCAAAGCCGTACAGTAAGAAAATATATTGGTTTCCACGATGAGACGAAACAAACAGGCAGTCTACCGGTTTGATCCCTATAGATCTTGCCCTCGACAGTGTTCCATTGTGCTGCTACGCAGGTGTGCGTAGCTTGTTCGAGTGGGATTTCGTCATGGTCGAGGTTGGTGGAAGTTGCAGTTGCTGCAGCAGAGGTTGGTTCATTTGTTGGGTTTTCGATTTCCAGGAATGGAGATTGTGTGATGGTTGGCTGGATGGAGTGTTCGTTCTCTCGTGTTGGTGAGGTCTTCATTGGCTGGTGGTTGCGACTGTGCTAGGTGTCCAATGCTTGAATGATGCGGAAGTCAGGCCTGGGAACCCGTGCATGAATCCTTTGTCAAGAGCGTTCTGGAGTGTCTGGAAGTTCTCCCAGTTTTGGTCAGCTTCGTCATTGCTGCGCCACTCTTTGAGACAGAGGGTGAAGATGCCGCTGTTCTCAAGGTTTTTGAGAGCTGAACGGACGGTGGCTCTTTCGGTGATGGCATCATGGTCGTGGGTGAAGGAGCGGGCATCGTTGATCTGGTGGAGGAGCTAGCTGTTCGATTGGTTGGTTGGGTGGGTGGGGGTCCATTTTGCGTTCATGCTGTCAATGTTTTTTCGAGGTCATCATTGGTCAAGGTCCCGTATTGTTCGTTGAGGTGGACGATGAGATGGATGTTGCTGAGGGTGGAGTATCCTTCATCTAGATCTTGGTGGGATTTGTCGTAGATCTCCTCGATGCGGCTTCCATGGTTTTCCGAGGAGTGCCTTTTCTGTGGATTGGAAGAGCTGGAATTCAGTCAAGTCATACGCCGGTGGCTCCATCAGGGACGTCGGGTGGAGTGCCGGGGTGAACTGGATCAACCCAGTGGTTGGCTGCAACTTGGGGTCAGGCATTGCATCTGGCTAGTGTGTAGCAGAGGTGGAGGTGTCCTTTGCCACCATTGCCGCGTAGGCTGTGGATTGGGCAGGCGTTGTCTTGGTTTTCTGTTTCAAGGAGTTTGATGCCTGCCCTGGTGGGGCGGCCGGTGATGCTGGTGAGGGTTCTGCTGGGTGGGGTTGTACTTGGTCGTTGCCATGATGTTGCTGTTGTTGGTGGTGTGTTGAAGATTCGATGTAGATCGGAGCTGAATCAACGGGTTCGGTCGATGATCGGATTTTGAGAATTGCTTTCTTCTTATTGAAGTCAATACGGTAGCTCTCATCATTCGCCTCCCACCAACTGTCAAAGTTTTGTCAGCCTAACGTGGAAGGAAACAATGCATTCAATGACAAAACCCGGGAGATCCACCACTGCTCTCCACCAAATTTAATGCTCTCGCACTTGCTCATCACAGAAAGTTTGAAAGCAAATCGATCCAGACAAACACACCTTGACACTATTGCTGTATTAGTATGATGATCATAAAAGCTACCTTGCTACTCCTTGCTGCTGCCTGTTGGCAATAACTCAGTTATTGCTGCCCGTTTGGGTGAGCCTCGCCGCAAACTCCAAAGCTGCCCCGATGGTTATGAATGGGACGGCACACAATGCCGCCAACGCGCTAACTGCCCCCCCCAGGGTCAATTGCTTCCAGCCCATTTGACTGCGCACCGTGCACAGAGGGATCAGCTGGAGTGGGTTGCGCCCGATGTGATCCTGGGTTTATCACCTTTGGTACTGGAAACGTTGCATGTACCCAGTGCGGGTTGCATGACCCTGCTGTCCGAGACAACGAATGCGACCACTGTCTTCCAGGACAAGGAGCCCCTGAAGGTCCAAACCAGAACGGCGACGGTGGAAGCTTCTTTGTATGTGCCGCCTGTGCTTCTGGGACTTTTGACAATGGCCAGTTTTGTGAGCCATGTGACTGTTTCTCCTCGAGGGTCCATTGGGGCCTCCTCCTGTGCAGCTCCGACTCAGCCCCCACCGACCGTACCTCCGCCGCAACCGACTGACACGGCCACAACAGTACCTCAGACGCCCCTACCAACTCTCCCCATCGTAACCGTGACTCCGCCAACAGACTCGAACATGTACCAGGATGGAGGTATGGCAATGGATCCCCATGTTCACGTAATCAGACTCTTAGGTGCTCCCGACACTGTGTGATAGTTGAGTGTAGTGACATGCTCATATTTCTCTTTTCTTTTTTGACAAACACATGAAAGAAAATATCCATGTCCGAACTACCATTCGCTACGCGTACAGCTTCATTTCATCTGCTGCTGTCCGCATTGGGGAAGATATCATGGAAGTTTCTGGTTGGGGACTGTATGCCATTAATGGAATTTCAGGTGCCATGAGGTGGATATCCCGTTCACTACGCCATGATCAGCAAGAAGAAACACTCCTTATTAGTTGTCGAAGTGAATGGTCACAGCCTCACAAACCCACCATCGTGAAACTTCTCTTTTGTCTCTTGCCGGTTTGGAAGCGTGTCCTAGCTAGCTATCATAGCAATAGGCTGGATACAAAGGCGATGGTGGTATCGGTGAATCGAATCGAATCGCATGGCATACAGTAGGCCACGGAGTCGAGTCATTCTTCATGGTTGGTGCCATGCGCCATGAGACTGCCACATAAGGTACGAAGTTACCAGTCCTCGCTAGCTAGGTACATCGTAGAGCCAAAACGAGACCGACCGTACGATGCGAGTCCGGTGGCAGTTTTCGTTGACTCTCGACAAAGGCACATAGACTAGTCACACACCGTAGGGTAAGGAAACGTAGAGTGTTTCACGCGGCAATTGATTTGATTTGACTGTCCATGGCAACAGTCCAGGGCAACAACAAGCATGGGCCACTGTGCCTGCCTGCAACGGATTTCATTCCGGAAAGTAAACTTTTCGAAAACATTGTTGTGCGCCCAAAGCTCTGGCTCACTTCAACCACAGCAAACATGACCAACACGGAAAACCTCCGGAAAACGTCAGGAACGCCAATGGCAGGGACAAAATGGCCCAAGAACAGTGAAGTTGCCCTACATACGGTACTACAGTACACACAAGAGCAGAGATCAGAAAGTACCAAGGGAGCTCATCTGCGAGGATTCGATTCTCATGATGCTCTTCTGTATGGGTGGGTTGGATGTTGGATGTTGGATGGATAGCCTTGTGGGAACCAAGAAGCATATCGAGCGGTGAGACATGGTCAAACTATCTATTAATAGTAGCTGTCAAACTTGGGCCTTTCGGTGAAAGCAGTTGTGTACCCTTTCTCGACTCGACTCGTCTTTGCTACGCATCTTTGCTTTGAAGCCTGGCCCTCCCTGACTCGTTTTCCAGAGTTCTGAAGAGAAAACCGCGAGCTTAAAAGGTCACTGTAAGAGCTTGGTCTTGGAACAGGTCATACGGTCATACGGTCATACGATTTTAGCGAAAAGCTTGGTCTTGGCACAGGTCATACGATTGATTCGATTCTAGCGAAAAAGCTTGGTCTTGGAACAGGTATGAATCTAGCTAGTACACACGGTACAGGTACTCGGGTCAGAAGGGAAGCACCTGTCGCGCTGACGAATTGCCAATACTGGTAGATGTATTTTATTATGGTCAGCACTGGCCACCACACACCACACATCATCTGAATATCTGAATAGAGGTGCGGCCCAAGATCGATAAGACCGAGCGTCAGGTTACGGTACTGTAGCCAGTACGGTATTATTGGAACCTTAAAACCAGAGTCAAAAAGTCAGAAAAGAAATATTCATTCATGCTCCATTTATTTAGAACTGGCATTGTGCCTTTTTGAAGGAAGGAACGAAAAGGCAAGACGACCTTACAAAGGGCATCAGTTATAATCAGATCCCAGATGCAGACTTTTGTTTTATTTAAAGAGCCCTTGACGCTGGTCGCCGGTATTGGAAATCAATTCATGCTCCTCTTAATTCTCAATGGCCATTACTTCAGCTACTAAATTAATACACTACAGTTCGAGTATTATCCGCTCCTTTTCACTATTAATACTACTATTAGTAGTAGTAGCTGGCTTTGCATCAAGAAGATTCCTTCGCCTGAGAAAGATAGAAAGTAGTTCTTATGGAATATGGAACTGTGCGTAGAATGGAATCTTTCCTCAGATTTCTTGAAAACAATTTCACAGAGTAGTGCGTCATGGCCTTCATCGTCCAGTTGCTTTCTGACACTTCCTGGTAAGATTCGTAGGGTTCGCAAGAGTGACATTGATCTTGGACATTTCGTAATCTGTCTACTAGGAAAACCAAGCAAAGAAATCTGAAGGTGAGAAGAACAGCCGCCACGCACTACAGTAGCTCCGGTGGTAGCTTGCTTTTACCCAGCTCCGATGAAAAACGGAAAATTGAAATGGCAAAGATGAACGTCCACAATCATCAAGAACCTAGAACCTAAGTTCGAGTTGTCTCCGTCGCAACCAAGCAAAGCAAAGCAAAGCAAAGCAAAGAAAAAACAACCACAAACAACAAACAACAAACAGCAAGATGAACTTTCTTTGGTCCTCTCCAGAAGAAGATGAGATTGCGATTCCTGGCCCCGACTCGAGTCCTCCGCTTCCTGCTGACCAGATGGTCAGGGATCCTTTTCGATCGCAGATGCTTCTCTCCACAAGGACCTCTTTTGATGCTCCTGATGCTCCTATGGAAGACCCTTTGGCTGGTGGTGACAATCAAGCCAATCCAGACAGTGATGACGAGGATGATGATGATGACCCAATCGATGACCCAAAGAATAACAACGATGATGATGATGATGCTTGGAGTGAGTCTCCCAGCAACTTCTCCATTTCCAGTATGGATATCGAACGCGGTATGCGCAACAACGCTATACAGTATGTGGCTTTTGAGTACATGTACAGCAATGCATACGACTTGGTGTATGGCATCTGTACGTGGCCCAGGCTCCTTCTCAGCTACTGCCTAGGCATGTTCGGCTTCTTGCGAAAGAAGAACAACGACGCTGATGGACCGCTGCCACCAGAGGACAACAATCACGTGCAAGACATGGCTGTAGCAGCTTCCCAATCAGCCGCCATTGGAATAGGAGCTGGAGTCATGGCAAGTCAGTCGGCTGCTGCGGGAGCTGGGGCATCATCCATGACAGCTGCCGTCTCAGCTCTTTCCACGCCGACCAAGATTGGCATCATTGTGGCGACGGCCATCACAGTGGCTGCTACTACTGCGGGAATTGCCGCAGGAATCAGCAGTGGCAGCGATAACAGCGTTGGCCCCTGCGCTAGTAGCATTGCAGCCACTGATGTCAAGCAAGGTGTCGTGCAAATTGCCTTTTCGTCACCATACACAAAGGGTAATACTGACACACCTTCCACCAGTGAATTGCTTATAGAGAACAAAGAAGAACTGGAAGATACTTTTGCCCAAATCTACGACAATGTCACTGCGAATTCCACAGACCGTGCCCACATTGATCAATGCGATATTCCCCGTATTCCAACTGGTGGTGTCCAGCTGATGCAGGTTGAGTCGTCTGAAGAGGACAATTTTACCAATACCTTTTGGGTTGCCGATGTTCAGTGCAATGGATGCTCCGACACAGACCCACTTTTTGGAACCAACACACAAGGGAGTCCCCAACTTGATCCTGGGAGGGCTGTTGATGATTTTATCGACCAGTTTACTCGAGCAATACAACCCATTCTGACTACAAATGACCAAACACAAGAAACTGACCCAATGACCAGCCCACCACAGCCGGAACAAGAAGATGCGCCCATAGACATTTTGCTTGTGGCACTGGTGGATCCCTCGACAGGAGAGAGACTCCCAGAACAGCCTCAACAGTTGGGACCTGGTGATATGATTGAGCTGATTCCGAGGTTAGACACAGTTTGGAATGAAAACCCAAGTGAGTCAGAACAGGACAGACTAGTACCAGGTTCTCCTTCTTCAACTGTTGCATCTACTCCTACAGCCACTTCCAGCACAGGGCCGCCTACTGCTTCAGATGCCAATCTTCCTACCAAAACTACCAGCACAGAGTCAAGCCTTACCCCAACTGTAGCAGCAGCCACAACCACTGGAAGCACAGAATCAACTTCCAACAACGAGCTGCCCAATGTCCCATCAGCTGTAGGAAGTCCTAGTGGAGTGTCCAATCAGGGATCAACTGGATCAACTGGTCCAACAGGTGTTTCTGGCCCGGCCAGTTCTGTTGCCACCAACCCCATTGCTACCAAAAACCCAAGTGGCAATGCTGGCACTTTTGCTCCTGCAGCAACAAGCCCCTCATTCTCGATGGCCAATAAAGATCAAGTTACAACCAATGGCAACCAGCAGCAAGAACAAGGGCCAAGCTACGAACCAAACTCTATAGCACCACCTCCAGCAAGCATCAATCCCATGTTGCCATCCATTGTGAAACCAGCGTCAACACCAGCCAATGGCAATACAGCACCAAGTGTGGCTCAGCCAATGGCTCCTTCTAATGTGGACCAGACAAACACCCCACCTGCAGCTAGTGTGCCAGCAATCCCCAACCCCCCAGCCATTCTCCCAACGGCTGGTGCTGTTCCTCAGTCACTAAAACAGGCTCCATCGCCAGCAGGCATTGCCAGCGCGCCATCTAGTAGCAGAGACCCAGTCAGCCCGAGTGCTGACGTGTCAGCTCCGGGAGCACTTTCAAATTTGCCTCCACAAGTAACAGCCCATTCTCCAACAACTCTTGGAACACCCACAAAAGTTACATCCACATCGGTGCCAACAAGAGAGATGCTGTCACCAGAGACATGTGCTGGTATGCAAATGTTTGCAGGGCCCCGTGCTTCATCAGGAGTTTGCAACAACATCAATAAAGGTGCTGCCAATAGTGGAAGCAATCCATCTTCTTCCCCTGTATCCATATATCCTACCATATCCAGGGCAACCCTAACTCCATCCACAATGAAAGCATTGAATGATTTCACCAACACAGGTTCATCATCCGGCTCATCCATAAGGACATCTACCAACCCTAAAGTGCAACCTTTAACAAATCTCCCCACGCCAAACCCCACTTTTGAACCAACAGATAGCCCAACAGTGTCACCTACCAACCAGCCCACAGATGACCCAACTAGTAGCCCTGATATCGAATCAACCACTTCACCAACTGAAAACCCAACCCCCATTCCAACAATGGATCCTACAAGTCCATCCCAACAAATCACTAGTCAGCCAACTACTAGGCAAACACAGACACCAACAGAGACCCCGCCCTCAGTGCAGGAGGACTATTTCATTTCGTTCAGTGGTCCCGCCACTGGTTGGACAGACCAAGAGATGATGGATGCATTTGTCGAGGCCTACACCTCCCTGCCTGGTTCTGGTTCTACCATCGAGGCCATAGAGGCTGGTCAACCAGTCTCACCTGACGGTGGTTTCTACCTGGAATTCACGGTGACCTCCAGTCCCGAGGCCTTGGACGAAGACCTTACATCGTCCGAGGCTGAGTTCCTTGGGCAGTTCAATGAGGAGATCCAAGGAATTGATCCTGTTGCCTTGTCTTTGAGTATTGTGGCCGCCTCCTCAAGTCCAACTTTTCCTAGCAGCACGAGTACACCTACCAAAGCTCCAACAGAATCACAACCACCCACAAAAGCTCCCAAAACAACCCCAACCATAGGGCCAACAATTGCTCCTTTGCCCTCCAAGAGCCCAACTAGGACCCTGACAATGGTCCCCACCAAGAAACCAACTGAAGCTCCCACTATAGGCCCAAGCAGGACCCCCACCGCAGCCCCGACAAATGCACCAACTAAAAGTCCCACCAATGCACCAACAAGAACCATAACCAATGCACCTACGGCATCACCAACCGAAACACCAACAAAAGTGCCCTCCAAGAGCCCAACTGTGATCCCAACAGGGACCCCAACAATGCCCCCCACGAAGGTACTTACTGAAGCTCCCACTAAGGCCCCAAGTAGGCCCCCCACCACAGCCCCTACAATTACACCCACCAAAGTTCCCACAAATGCACCAACCAGACCCCCAACCAAGGCACCTACCAAGTCACCAACAACGCCATCCACGCCCCCAACTAGGACCCCAACAATGGCCCCCACCAAGGTACCCACTGAAGCTCCCACTAAAGCCCCGAGTAGGCCCCCTACCAGAGCACCTACAATTGCACCAACAACAACCCCAACCAAGGCACCTACCAAGTCACCAACGAAGGCTCCTTCGAAGGCTCCAGCACAACTACCCACGGACGCACCCACAAAGGCTCCCACAAAGGCTCCCACAACAATGCCAACACCTGTCCCCTCCGCTGCTCCAACTCCTGGTAAGTTGACAGATTGTCACATTGTGGAGTCATTTCTGATGTTTCAGCTAGCTAACGGTGGTTTTTAAACTGACAGTCTTTGGTGACAAAGATGCTTTGATTGCAGCCCTGGAACAGGGTGACTACTCTGCCTCAGGTCCTTATGGTAAACAACAATTGGCCCCACTGTGTTCAACTGCAGTAGCATGTCTAATTTCGTTTTGCTTCTGCTCCTGAATTCTAGGCTCCATTCAATCATGGAGTGTACAGGCAGTTGATAACTTTGGTAGGTGAACCACAAAAGTTGCTTTGAGTGCTATATTGGTTGTATTTGATGTTGCCTGTGAACTCACGAATTGAGAACCATTGTTGTCTTTGCTGCAGACTCTTTGATTAGTAATCTCACAAATGTGGCTACCTTCAATGGGGACGTGAGCAATTGGGATGTCAGTGGAGTAACTTCCATGAACTCTGTTTTTTTAAGTAAGTACAAACAGTTTGTTGACCCTTTTTATGCAATATGTGCGTGTTTCTTGAATGGGAAGTTAAGACAAATTCATTTCATGTACAACAGATGCAGCTGCATTCAATGTTCCACTGAACAACTGGGTTGTATCGAGCGTGACTGATATGACAAGTATGTTTTACAAATCAGCTTTCAACTCCGATGTTTCAAGTTGGTAAGCTCTTATTTCTGCAACAGGATTACTTGTATTGTTCTTTTTGCCTAAAAACTGGAACTTGCTGAACTTAAACAACTCAGGGATGTCAGCAGCGTCACAAGCTTCGATAGTCTTTTCAGGGGGTCTTCCTTCAATGCTCCACTGAACAACTGGGTCGTCTCCAGTGTCACTGATATGACAAAGACATTTTGGAATTCAGCTTTCAACTCGGATGTTTCACGTTGGTAAGCTTTGATTACTGAAATATGATAACTTTGATTGTTTCTTTGACTAAAAAAGTGGAACTTGCTAAACTAAAACAACTCAGGGATGTCAGCGGTGTCACAAGCTTCTATGGTATTTTCAGAGGGACTCCCTTTAATGGTGATCTCAGTTCGTGGGGTAAGTTGATTCTCACTGATACTTGCAGAACAATCAGAACTTGAATGCTCACATTAACATTAACATCAACATCACTTCTGTCCCAAGATACAAGTAGTGGTCAAGAATTTCGGTCTGCATTCAGTGCTGCTACATCCTTCAATGGTGACATCAGCACGTGGGGTAAGTCAAGTCTTGTGTCTGTCTCCAAAGCACCCATGGCAATGTTTGTGTCAGCCTCAACATTTTGTGTTTCAATGATAGATATGAGTAGCGCAACATCCATTAAGGCTATGCTCTATGTGGCCTCTGCCTTCAATGGCGACCTAAGTTCATGGGGTATGTATACATGTCATGGTTGGTGCTTGGTTCACAGAGTATCCAACCTGATAGCTTACCTTTGGTTTCCTCTCAATTATAGATACCAGTCGTGTTACAACCCTGGAAAATGTCTTCTATGGAGCAAGCTCCTTCAATGGAGACCTAAGTTCATGGGGTATGCAAACAGGTTTTGATTCGTGGCTCAGAATAATAATATTTCACTTCATGTTTGCTCACCTACTGATTGCTTCCACTTATAGATATCAGTAGTGTGGAAAACTTGCAAGGGACCTTCTATGAAGCAACCTCCTTCAATTGTAATCTGAACTCATGGGGTGAGTGAATTCATGGGACACCATTCTGTTCTTTTTAAAAAGTTTTCTCACAACAGCTGTAGACGTTAGTAGGGTCACTACAATGTATCAGACCTTCATGGGTGCTTCTATCTTTGACCAGGATTTGTGTGCTTGGGGCCCCAAAATAACTGGCACCTTTACTGTCACTCGATGTTTTGATGGTACTTCTTGTCCCATGCCTGCTGTCCCTGATCTGTCAGCATCACCCAAGGGCCCCTTCTGCCATGTTTGCCAGAGTCCCACAAATGCACCCACCAAGATGCCAACAAAGACTCCTTCCAAAGCACCCACCAAGATGCCAACAAATACTCCATCCAAAGACCCTACCACTGCACCTACCAAGGCTCCCACGACAATGCCAACACCTGTCCCCTCCGCTGCTCCAACTCCTGGTAAGCCATCAGATTGAGACGTTGTTTGTTCATTTCTAGTGTTTCAGCTCACATTTTTTTTTTGACTGCGTCAGTCTTTGGTGACAAAGATGCTTTGATTGCAGCCCTGGAACAGGGTGACTACTCTTCCTCAGGTCCTTATGGTAAACAAAAATTGGCCCCACTGTGTTCAACTGAAGCAAGTAGCATGTCTCATGTTGTTCCTTTGTTGTCCTGAATTCTAGGCTCCATTCAATTGTGGAATGTGCAAGCAGTGGATAACTTCGGTATGTGAACCTCAAGATTGCTTTGAGTGATATTGGCTGATACCTGCGTATTAATTTGGATGTTGCCTGCAAACTCACCAATTAAGAACCACTGTTGTCTTTCTGCAGACTCTTTGATTTGGAATCTCACAAATGTGGCTACCTTCAATGGAGACGTGAGCATGTGGGATGTCAGTGGAGTAAATTCCATGAATTCGGTCTTCAGAAGTAAGTCCAGTTTCAGGCTGCTTTTTCTTCACCTTCTTTGCATGATTTTGAAAACACTAATCACCCTTGAATGGGACAAAACTTTGTCTGTGTATACCAGATGCGGCTGCTTTTAACATGCCGCTGAACAACTGGGATGTGTCAAGTGTGACTGACATGAGATCCTTGTTTGAGAGTTCTGGGTTCAATTCTGATCTGCCCAGTTGGTAAGCCTTCACTACATTTTGTGATAATAGCTTTTTGATTCCGAATCTAACACTCACTTGGAATAAAGGGATACAAGCAGTGTAACATCATTGCAGGCGGCCTTCAAGCTCGCTGCAGCGTTCAATGGTGATATCAGTTCTTGGGGTAAGCCAATCTTGTTTAGTCTCCCTCCGTTGAAATGCTTCATTTTGATGTTCACAAACTCTTGTTTTACTATGCACTATCAGATACAAGCAGTGTTACCACCCTGTCAAACACATTCTCGGGTGCAACTTCTTTCAATGGCGATGTTTCAACCTGGTAAGTTAATGTTGCAGAAGAGAAATTGGCTCAGCTGATTCTTAGATTGATTCGCAACTCTCTGGATTACGCAGGCAGACCCAGTCTGTGAATACGCTGTATGGAGTATTTTATGGTGCAACAGCGTTTGATGGTGACTTGTCTGGCTGGTAAGTACAAATCATAGCACATCTTTATGACCCAAGTAAAAAATTTTCCTGGAGATCTAATTGACAGTCCCTTCACATTGCAGGCAAACTGGGTCTGTGACTGGAATGTTTCAATCTTTTATGGGTGCTACTTCGTTTTCTGGAGGTGGAATTGGAACCTGGGATGTGTCAAAGTGAGTACTATTTTTATATGGATGATAGTGTGCCGTGAATATTGCAGCACCTAAATGATGATTTGATTTGTTTGTTAAGGCTTTTAAAATTTGGCCAAGCATTTGATGGCGCAACCTCCTTTAATGCCAACCTTTCCAATTGGCAAGTGCGCATTTGCAAACAAGTGTTTCTCTTGTTTGATGTCTGGAATGCTAACATCCTTTTGAATCCAGGGATGTTTCAAAGGTTACGCATATGTATCGAGCATTCGCATATTCATCTTTCAATCAAGATATTTCAAGGTAAAGTCAAGACCAATGCCAAATTGATAAATATTCATCATTAGAATCCCTAACTGGAAGCAATATTCCAATGTTTGCTTCTTTGGAAGTTGGGACATCTCTTCAGCAGGGGCCATGTATTACATCTTGTACGGAGCACCATTCAATCACAGTCTCTGCAACTGGGGAAGCAAAATCATAGCAACTGCAAATGTTGGCGACATGTTTACCGGTACAAACTGTCCCACAAAAGACAGTCCTGACCTTGCTGCAAGTCCAAAAGGCCCCTTCTGTCATGTCTGTTCAGCACCCACCATATCTCCCACTATAATGCCAACCAAGACTCCAACCAAAGCCCCGACTAAAGCTCCTACCAAGGCTCCCACCAACTCTCCCACTAAAACCCCAACCGATGCACCTACCAAGGCTCCTACCAAAGCTCCTACCAAGGCTCCCACCAAATCTCCCACTAAAACCCCAACCGATGCACCTACCAAGGCTCCTACCATTGCACCAACAAAAGCTCCTTCGAACATGCCATCCAACATGCCATCATCCGTCCCCTCTGCTGCTCCAACTCCTGGTAAGCCATCAGATTGAGACGTTGTTGAGTCCTTTCTGGTGTTTCAGCTAACTCCTTTTTAAAACTGACTGCTCAGTCTTTGGTGACAAAGATGCTTTGATTGCAGCCCTGGAACAGGGTGACTACTCTTCCTCAGGTCCTTATGGTAAACAAAAATTGGCCCCACTGTGTTCAACTGAAGCAAGTAGCATGTCTCATGTTGTTCCTTTGTTGTCCTGAATTCTAGGCTCCATTCAATTGTGGAATGTGCAAGCAGTGGATAACTTCGGTATGTGAACCTCAAGATTGCTTTGAGTGATATTGGCTGATACCTGCGTATTAATTCGGATGTTGCCTCAGGTTCCACACTTGTGTTCCTCATTTTGTTTTGTTTTTTTGCCTGCAGACAATTTGATCGCGGCTCTTCCAAATGTGGCTACCTTCAATGGGGACGTGAGCAATTGGGATGTCAGTGGAGTAATGTCAATGATCTCAGTCTTTAACAGTAAGTACACAAGCAGCAATAATGGTTTAGCTTCATTTCGTTGTGCCCTCAAATTGGCTTTTAACATTGCTTCTTGATCTTTTATATGACATGTACAACAGATGCTGCAGCGTTCAATGTTCCGTTGAACGAATGGGTTGTCTCCAGTGTGACTGATATGAAAAATCTGTTTTCGAATTCAGCTTTCAACTCCGATGTTTCAACTTGGTAAGCTTTGATTACTGCAATATATGAGAAGTTGTATAGTTTTCTTTGCCTAAAAAGTGGAACTTGCTGAATCAAAACAACTCAGGGATGTCAGCAGTGTCACAAGCTTCTATGGTATTTTCAGAGGGACTCCCTTTAATGGTGATATCAGTTCATGGAGTATGTTGCTTCTCATTGATGCTTGTACAACAATCAGAACTTGAGCACTCACATTAACATTGACATCACTTCTGTCCCAAGATACAGGTAGTGGTCAAGAATTCCGGGCTGTATTCAGTGGTAATATTATCTTCAATGGTGACATCAGCATGTGGGGTACGTCAAGTCTTATGCCTGTCTTCAAAGCACCCATGGCAATGTTTATGTCAGCCTTAACCTTTTGTGTTTTCAATGATAGATATGAGTAGCGCAACATCCATTCGAGCCATGTTCTATGGGGCCTCTGCCTTCAATGGCGACCTAAGTTCATGGGGTATGTATACATGTCATGGTTGTTGCTTGGTTCACAGAGTATCCAACCTGATATAGCTTACCTCTGGTTTCATCTCAATTATAGATACCAGTCGTGTTACAACCATGCAAGCTATCTTCTATCAAGCAAGCGCCTTTGGTGGTGACCTCAGTTCATGGCGTATGTATACATGTCTCGATTGGTTCCTCAAAAAGAGTGTGTTTTGCTCACCTATTGATTGCTTCCACTATTAGCTATCAGTGGTGTGGACAGCTTGTATCAGGCCTTTATGGGAGCAACATCCTTCAATAGTGATCTGAACTCATGGGGTGAGTGAATTCATGGGACACCATTCCATTGTTTTAAGAATTTTACTGACAACACTTGTAGACGTTAGCAGCGTCACTAGATTGGAGTCGACCTTCAATGGAGCAACCTCCTTCAATGGTGATCTGAGCTCATGGGGTAAGTGAATTCAAGGGACAACCGGTTGCTGTTTTCTTTTTAAGAATTTCACTCACAACAGCTGTAGACGTTGGCCAAGTCACTACGTTGTATCAGACCTTCTATGGAGCAACCTCCTTCAATAGTGATCTGAACTCATGGGGTGAGTGAATCAATGGGCCAACGTTCCCTTTTGTAAAGCAGCATACTCACAACAACTGTAGGCGTTAGTAGGGTCACTACATTGGAGCAGACTTTCCGCGATGCAACTTCCTTCAGTTCTGATCTCTCCAACTGGTACGATGACTTCGGTCTTATTTGCTTCCACCATGAGAAAGCTCATCGGTAAAGCTTTGTTTTTTTGTTTGTTCACAGGGATGTTTCAGCTGTGGCAGAATTGCGGCTGGCCTTCCGTGGAGCAACCTCCTTCAATAGTGATCTGAACTCATGGGGTGAGTGAATTCATGGGTCATCATTCCTTTCTTTTTGAAGATGTTTACTCACAACAGCTGTAGATGTTAGTGGAGTCACTAGTTTGTATCGGACCTTCATGGGTGCAACTTCCTTCAATTCTGATATCTCGAACTGGTAGGGTGACTTTGGGAAGTCGTGTTTGCTTGCACCACGAAAGAGCTCATTGGTTTATCTTTGTTGTTGTTGACTTACTTCTTTCCAGGGTTGTGTCATCTTCGACTACCTTCACTGAATTTACCAGTGGTGCTTCTATCTTTAACCAGGATTTGTGTGCTTGGGGCCCCAGAATAAGTCACGCTTGGTCCACCTATCTATTTTTTGAGGGTACTTCTTGTCCCACAACCGCCTTTACTAATCTGACAGCATCACCGAAAGGCCCTCTCTGCCATGTTTGCCCCTAGCCAGGAAGCCACCACGCGAGAGTTTTGTTTCAAGTCAAATAGAGCCACTCCAGATGCTTGCACAAGCATTCTCTACATAATAACGACGTTTGTCATCCTTGCACATTTTAAAATTGGTGAAGCAACAATACACCAATTCCCGCACGGGATTTGAACACGTGACTAACCTCAGTCGTGCTTCATCTTAACCGTAGTCTACGAAGACAAGATTGGAATTCCCTTATTGAACCCTTCGAGATGCATCCCATCTTCTCAGCCAATCATTAATAACCGTGGAATGAACTAATTGCAATTTCGGAACATCCACAGTGTTTTGCAAAGGATACAACTTGCGCCTACGTAGAACTGATACAAGTCCTACGCCCAATTCCCGCGGGGGTCCTCTGTACGCAAACAAACCTTCCACACTAACTTCACGATCAAGACAGATCACACGACATCTCATGTAGCAACAGTAGACATTAGGATGAATAGGGTCCTCCGCAACCATATCCAAAGGTCTAGCCAACCCTCATTATTGATCAGTTTTTCTTCCTTTTCTAATCTCTCAACTCTAAAAAATTAGATAATCAAAACCAGTCATCAAACAACCTACAAGGATTCTGCCTTGCTTTTAACATACTGGTAGTGTAATTTGTTACAAACACATTTTCTACCCTTCATTCATCGACCATCGACCATGAAGATCACAATGCCCAAACAGCAAGCGGCACCTCAAGAGGTTGCATTGCTTCCTTTGGTTAGTGATACCACTCAGGAATCCATTGATCACAAGGACTCAACTCGTTGTGCAAGTTTCAAGTTGCGTGTCATCTCCGCTCAAGCTGACTCCACACTTGTTCACAAAAACTGGTAAACCAGTATCCATCCCGGTGCCTGTCCGTTGTCGGTCAAAATAGTGAGTTGGTCAAAAAATTGAAAACGTGTCAGCCTTTTAGAATAGGTAATAAGCTCTTCATTTCTGTAGTAAACGTCTACATTGCATACGTACTCCGAGTCGTAAAGTAATCACATGAACCGACAGATAGGAAGTAATCGTTGAGCTTTTAAACCTTATGAGCTTGACAGGCGTCATCGGCCGACTCTCCCACAGCTTTTGGCATGACTCGAAGTGAAACTATAAAGATTCGAACTGCAACCAAAGCAAAGCTATCACCATGACCGAGGCTGAAGAAGACCTTACGACAGCTGAAGAACACCTTACGATGGCTGTAGCAGCCCTAGGAGGAACGTCCGATGTCAAGACTACCCATGAGCCAAGCCTTAGGAACCGCATCCTGAGTGGTGAAAAGAGCAGGAAACCAGTTGATATTGAGGAATTGCAAGAGCACATCAAGATTTTCATTATCAAGGTGCAGTGTCTTCCACGCTCTCTTTTAATCAAGAACCTTGGGCGAGACAATGACTGCATATGCAACCAAGGAATCCCCACAAACGGCACCAGCTTTCAAAGGATGACTAGGTTCCTTTGGGACAGTCACTTTGAATTGTCCAAAAACGGGAGAAGCAGATCTCTCTGGTCCAGTGGTGGACTGGATCCTCCATAGCCACATCTAAGAAGCCCATTTTGAGGTAGCACTAGACATGTGTGTAGGTACCAAACGCCAACCAGCACGATCCCGATCCGTGAGGTATTTCTTCCAAGAATGCGTGTGCAATACACGGCTCTTAGCCTTATTCACGACTCGATCCTAGATAGGGTTTGAGTTCGACGACAATGACGAAGACAACGAGGTCGACGACACTCGTGCAACCACCTACAAACTTCGCACCATTCCTGCAGACGCAAATAGTGCCAAGTACACTTTCAAAGTAGCCATCATCAATGGCTCCAACACTCCACGTGAGACCATCAAGTGGGCCACAAATATGGAGAAGGTCTTCGTTGGACTCAACCTTGCTGGTGCCGACGACAAACATCGTCTTCTTAAGCAGATGACTTCCAGCTCTGCAAAGAGTGCCTACGAAGCTGGGTGTGCAGGCAGTCGTGCCGTGCATCATAACGCCCTTCGACAAATTGCTGTGAATGCAATTGCTCCACGCAATGTGACTTCTGGAGAAACCGAAGTCCAGTTCCAAGCTCGTGTCCAAGCTGCATGGGACGGTACAGCAGAACCTGCTGTAAGCGATGTGGACATCACCTTCGGAATCAACGCGGTGATCGAACAAGCCTGTCCTTACAAGGCTCTCGAAAAACAGAACCGCTTCATGCGTCGTAAGATGCGCAAGCCTAGCGAGATGACAACTCGTGCCTACATCAACAACCTCACTCGGATGAATACCGATGAGTTTCCACATTTGCCACCTTTCGGTGCCAATCAACAGTTGAACCAGGACGAATTCATTGACATCATCTGTCATGGCATTCCTTGTTCCTGGATGCGCAAGATGGACGAACACGACTTCGATCCGTTCACTGCCGAGATGACGGCTCTCATTGGATTCTGTGAGCGCATGGAATCTCCTGAAGACTTTCACAAAGGCAGCGATGCCAAGTGTTGTTTGCTAGTAATACTGCAGCTTATTGGGGAGTAATTTGGTTTTAGATTAAGCTGTAAAGCAAAAGTGAGGATTTTCTGGTGGTGCATAGCAATTCTTGTGATTGAATTGGATATAAGGACCCCCGTAACACTTTAGACCTAAAACTCCCTTGGTTCCTTGCATGATGAATTTACATGCGAACCGACTAGATGATTAATACACGAGTCAATAGTAAAGAGGTGTCAGGTATGTTTCCTCAACACACTCCTGCACGGTGCCCTAAGTGGCTACCGTGGAACGAATAAAATAAATTAGAATCAAACAAGGGGTGATGCCCCATGATGAAAGCCCTGTGCTCATGGAAGAGCTTGCCCGAAGGGGCTTGTGAAAATCTCCACGCATCTCCAAGGTGGGCAGTACACCACTCTGAGGTTGCCTTTGCCAATCTGATCGTGAATGAAAAAGAAACGAATGTTGATAGCCCGAGTTCTTTTGCCCGAACTGCCTTTGCCATTCTCTGCAAGAATGATCGTGCTTTTGTTGTCCTGCATGAGGATGTTGTCCTTCACAACGATCCCCTGCTCTTCAAGGAACAACTTTGCCCACAACATAGGCGACATGACATCGTCACTCCAATCAATTCCGCTTCCGTGCTGCTCCTCGAATTCAGTTTCTGTTTCGCAGACACAGACAGCACCGCGCCACTTCCAAAGGACATGACTCCTCCTGTGTGGAACGGTAATCAGGATGGACTGCAAATGATGCATCCACCCACCAAGTGATGATGCGTATGTCATCAATGTGTAGGATCAACTTGTCCTGCGCCGTCTGATCCAAAAACTTGAGGCCTTGAACCAACTTGTCCCAATCATCAGATGTTGGGCTTCTGACACGAGTGCATAAACACAGTAGTGAGAGTCTGCACATCTGGTCGAGCACGCTTGCACAGGAACAACAGCTTGGCTGCAAAGGTATGATAGGTTTCCCTGTTCTTGTCATTCAGGATTGGTGCCATCACCAGAGCTGAATAGGTCAGCAGGAGCTGCACTTGGTACCTTTTTCATTGCCCCAAAGTCCACTGGAAACTCTGAGACCATTTTCTGACATAATCTATCATGTCAATCACAACCTTCCTGGGTCGGAAAAGTCACCGTCATCCCCAAGTAGTCATGCTTGGGACCACGGGTTGCCTTCACGGCTCCATAGGTTCCATACCTAGCGTTGAACCATTCCAAAGTTGGTTATTCACCAACTTCATTCTGTGGCTTGACATTAGATCGTCAACATGGAATCGGATTGTTTGTTGGTACCCTTCGATCATGCGTTGGCCACACAAGGATCGTATTGGTTGAACACAAATCCAATTTGCTCGAGGTCACTTCTGAATAGCTTGTACCAAAGAAGTGCTGCCAAAACCATGCCATAAATGGCTCTCTCCACGACAACATAGAGGACAGGACGTCCCTTTTTGTATGTCAGGAAAGAGGCATATGTGTCAGGATCAATTTCGACAAGTAAATCTGCAAGGGTTCCCTCAATGATCATGAGGACCCTGTCTTCACCTTTTTGACTTTTGGCATTGGGGTTTGGATGAACGCATTGGAACATCCAGGGACATCACATCCTATCTTCAGATGCATCGACACACATGGATAACATCAAACCCTCAAGTGAAACTGTTGGGCTTCTGGCATCTTCTTTCTGATGGTACACCCTTGTAGGTTTCCCATTGTAGACTGCACGGGCCTTGACCGTGCCATCCCTTTTCTCAGTCACAAACATGAGTGCCATTTGTGCTTTCTTCAATTCAGAATCACTGCATTTGTTTGGGTCGACTGGACTGAAACACACTCTGCCTGTGTAGCTGGTCCATCTCCTTTGAGCGCCGCTTTCTGGCTTTGTTGCCCCACACTTTCAACCCTTTGGTAGAAGATGTTGTTGGCATGGCTGCTCTCATCCTTACTTCTGCTGTGGCACTCCTGTGATTGCAGGAGTCCATGAACAAACTAGGTGCTTGCTCTGTCTCATACAGTAGTGGTTGCTTCGCTTCGTCATCTTGGACGAAGGTTACTCCTTTCTTTGCTTCGGTTGTAGCAATCCGAGCTGAACGTCTAATTCCAACTCGGGGAAGCTTGGAAGCCTTGGCTGGTCCAGCGAGGTTTCCATCATTGGTATCCACTGCTGGTGCCGTCTCTTCAACTGTGGGGTTGTCTGGACTTGTGCTTGTTGGGATTCCTTGGAATCCCTCTTCTCCTTCTTCATCGGAGTCAATGTCTGTGGCATACTGTTTGGATGCCCTTGGTACTAGCCCTGGGGCGTTCCCATCCTCAGAATCTTCATCTGATTCCTTGGATTCCACTGAATCTCCGTCCGAAGAGTCTCCATAGACTTGTAGGTAGCTCTCATTTCCATTGACACCATCCACTCCTGCAGGCAAACCTACAGGTAAAAATTCCACAAAGTCACGGTTGTGAAAGATTAGTGGTTTCTTACCCTCACCGTATGCCTTCTTTTCGACAGCATCAATGACTGAGCGAGGCATCGGCAGGATGCGGACATGCTGCCGCGTGATCACCTCAAAGGTGACGAGTCCATCACACTGTGTCCACCTTGGTGTTGTCCATCAATGGACGGAGATAGATGCAATCCAATCGCCTGGGCTCCATGGAATTGAGCTTGTCTGGTTCGTTGGAAGCGAGACAATAGCTCCCAAAAGTGTACTGAATATCTTTGTAGCTTGTGGTCCGACCCTCCAAGATCTGTCTGGGAGGATACACTTTAGAGATTCCATCAAGCGCGGGGAAGAGGTTGAGTTTACAATATAACATCGTACACCAATTCCACATCATCACCTTTGGCATCACCATGAACGGGGTTGAATGACAGGCTGCGCGGATGCGCTCCTTCAAGGTGCGGATGTTCCGCTCGGCGGGACCACTGTGAGTCTGAGCCGCTCCATGGTTGAGCTTGAGCTCCATGTCGTTCTTGACAGGATCCATCAGGCTCTTGAACTCCAGGTCGCACTGTATTTCTTGGATCTTGAAATCATTATTTCCGTACCGATCAAAAATCTTGTCAATGGCGGAATAGAATGATTTTCCTTTTCTGTTGGTCAGGTAGGCTGATTCGCGGTGTCGGATTTGCAAGTCAGTGAATGCCAGAAAGGCAATCTCACAGACATAAAACACATCCATGCATCCGGTCAGGAACCTGTGTGTGCCACCAGCTCATCCGTACAGTATGAATACTGTCGGTCACTGGTTGGCGGGCGTCTGCGTGTAGTAGAGCCCTTGGCCTTGCCCATGTCGCTCCCGAAAATTAATTCGGCGCGATCGATGTCCTCCAGCTTGACGGGACAGTCGCGAATTTGACCAGTCCTGATCATGTTGCGGTATCCCTCCAAAGATGGGCGCTGGAGGTTGTGGTACAGATTTCTTGCGAGAAATGCACCCTTGGCTTGCTTCTTGGTAAAGCCTTCGAGGTTGCCCTCCACCGTCTGCGACCAAATGCTGGAACTCCGGTGAAAACTGGTTGAGTTGGGCCATGTGATCCAGCAGGTCTTTATCTCTCTCTTTTTTTT
>CAICTM010000454.1:49820-66002 GCA_903772945.1 Seminavis robusta | reverse complement strand
AAAAAAAGAGAGAGGATTAATATATATAGGTATAATATATATAGATAGTAGTATCCTGGTCTGTGCAAGGATCGAATCATTGCGCCTGCCATCCCTGTCATGCCAACTCGGGTCACATACATTCTGCGGCCTGTTCGAACTCATTACTTAGCCAAAACTCTGGGAGTTCACTCTGCCCCTTCTGTAGAGTGAAACTACAGAGCAAATTCATTGTTTGGCAGAGTTTTTCGTTTCCAGTGAGCATGGCAGAATCTTGCACAGTCTGAGAAGAAACATCATGGTGATGTCGTGGCCAGTGCACCTAGATATGCAGTTGCAAATGTGGAGAGTTTGCTTGATGGCAGCCGATGGAGTTTGCCTGCCAAGTTATTCATTGATAACTTCAAGAGAGCTGTTGGAAATGCTGCAACTGGACGTGAGAAGTCAAACCAAGGTACAAATTGCTGTTCGAATGTCTTCAAAATGAAGTCTGCGAAGGGAACACAATTTGTTTGTAAAGGATCCGACGAGCCTGGATGCCTGTGCATGAATGATCTTGTTGAATCATTCAGTATTGCGAATCCATCGTATAAACAGGCAAATGCTTTGAAAGCATTGATGGAAGCATCTCCCAACATCCTGTATGAGGGTTGGGAAGGCGTCCCAAGTGCCGAAATGTTGGAGTCTGTGGCTAGCTTTGAGGTAGAGCTAGAGCACATGGATATACTTGCAACAGCAGTGTGTACGTTTCACCAAATCTGGATGCCGTCTCCTTTGTCAGGGAAGACATCAAGATTCATGCTGAAATCTTTAGCAAAATTGGAGACAGAAGATAAGCTTCCCAAGAACTTGCCAACAACCTTTTGCATGAATACAGTTGGTTTGTTGTGGGGACCCCGACAAGTAGCTCAGCTGAAGTCCATACTTCATGACTACAAGTCACTTCCAAAACCAGTCATTGCAGAGCTGAAAATCAATGCAAGCAGCATTGAAAGTGGTCATTCGAACTTCAATTATGAATCACAGAGTTTGTCATCATGTACCTTGTTTGTGCAGGAGAAGTTTTTCAACAATGAAGCATTTCTACCAGCCATCGCAAATACTAGGGCATTGTGGTCTGAGGACGAGTATGAACAGAAGAAGCCATCGTCAGCAGAAGGTGTACCTTTGTACCCAATGCGGAATCCTTCATTTGCACAAATTCACAGCTACTTGAAGACAGTTTATCCAGAGGTAGCCGCATTCAACAGCCACACTCTGCGCAAATACTACAACAATTGCTTAGATGGTCTCCATGCAATTGGAAATGCCAGCACATTTAGATTCGTCCATCCAACAGACCCAGGGAATTTCAGAGACGAGAAGGGCAATGCCACAGTTGTTCTCAAAGTCAAAGGAACAATTGCACGCAAATTCTACAAAAAAGGCAGAACATCGAATGATAACAGCAAGGCAAGTCGACTAGAGCGTGTGCTAACGCACAAGTATGACGTACATGCCATCCCAGTCATACGTGATGGAGTATCACGTGGGAGCAGGTTTCTTGACAAGGTTGCTGAGATTGTTGAAACCAAATTCAAATTCTACTGAATCGCCTCCTTCGCCAGAGTAAACCCGGTGAGGTTATTGACATGCCTGCCCGACCACTCTACATTGTTGTGGAGGTTTTCCCACCACAGCAGACACCAAAAACTGTCCTTGATGCTCTTTTAGCCATGTCGTTGCATCGTCCAACCCGGAGCAGGACCCGAAAAACAACCCAAACAAACAGAAAAATCCTTTTGCCAATATATAGGACTGGGACACAGTACGACAACTCTCCCACAATCATTCGAGGTGCCACTCTTTTTCAGCAGTCTCGAGCTGTCTTCAAGCGCTGGTTCCCCTTAGAGCTAGCTTTTGCGATAACGGTCCACAAGTCTCAGGGCAGGACACTCAAGCGTATTATCATAGCCCTGTCCTATTGCAAAGCAGGAAACTGCAACTTCACCTTCCAACAACTGTTTGTCGCTCTGTCGCGCGTCCGAGATGGGGACCACATTTGTCTTCTACTCACAGGAGATACAGAAGAGGCCAAGTGGGAGTCCATCATTTACATCAATCGTTTGAAGCGCGACCCCTCCATTGCATACTTCTTCGCGGGATTTCGATCTATTGACCCCAATGAGCCCAACAAAGGCTGGATAGACGATGTGTGGAGCCAGGAGAGGGCCAACAAGAACTTTCTTCAGATGCTCAATGAAGGATTTCCTGTCTGACAAAGTCCTCCGTACTATCTATATTGCATAGCTAACCACTGCCTGTTGACCTTTCGCATCTGCTACTCGGGGACTACTGGTACATGGCTGTATATACTTTGAATCAATTCAGAGTAGATGAGCACCAATACAATGTAAGTGCTTTCTCTGTCCTAGTAACCATTGCTTACCCTACATTCTCTTCTAACTACAATCCAGTTGTCTTGTTCTTCTTTGTGTATGATAGTTCTGTCTCGCTATAGCTACAATCAATTCAACAATACTAAATTTATGCTGTAGACGATGCTACTTCAACATCAGCGTTCATCCCAATCTACAGGTAAAGAACTTCCTCATGCATACACATTCACATTTCCATTTCATCATGGCTGCATTCACATTTCCATTTCATCATCCGACACTTCAGGGATGTTCAGAACGCCTTCGCCCTCTTGTTCCACTCTATCCGCGCGATCCAAGCTCTCCTGAATAACACCGCGAGCAATATCGGCATTGTTGATATCGAACCCATACGACTCGTACACAGACATTCTTCGCAGAGTTGATCGTAGCTTCCTTTTCTCCGTATTATTGACAACTGTCTTTCTTGCCGTTGCCCACACAGATGCATCGATACTTGTAAGCCCAGTGGCTATTTCATCATCGAACAGAGTCGAGCCAACATTATTGCGGAACTCAAATGCTACTTTGCACACATTGAGATCGAACCTATCCATTACGTCATCAATTCTGTCCACCCCACCAGGGCACTGGATAAACTCAAGAGGTGAATGAATGCCATAGATCTTTACAACTGCTTTCACTGCTGGTACATCATTAGCAACAAGGTAATGCCTGCTTTGATGGTATTGCTGAAATTCCTCGATGAAGTAGTCTTTCCCAATCGCTCGTCCTACAAAGCTACCTATGAAACGGCCAAATGATGCAATGTCCCTACCAGGGGGGCCACACACAAAATTTTTGACCTTGTTCCACAAAACTGCGTCGGGCATTTCCACCAATCTCTCACCAATCTCTTCCTTTCGAATAAGGTACCAGCTCAAAGGAGCCGCTCCCGCAGCAATCACATGTTCGCACTCCATCAGTTCGTGCTTGCAACAATCAATCATTACACGTCTAATTCGACTTTTCTCTGCCTTCAGCTCAACATTGCTTGGCCTACCTCCATTCACACCATCCACAGGTATATTCATTCTTCAGCAACTCCACAGCAGCCTTCCTAGCGTGTTGTACCTTGTCCCGTTCACAAAATAAACTCTGCACCAAATTGGCAAACACAACCACAACTTCACTTCAGCAGACGGGCTGCCTTCTCTAAAAGTCCTCCAAACAACTTAACAACCAACACTTACACACATAGGCAATCTACAACAGACTCCCGGGAGGTCACTTGCAAGAAATCCATCCTTATTTCAGCACCAGTTTCCTTAACAAACTTCTTTTCTTTGACTCAATCTTGCTGCAAATGAAGCATACTTGACAACTCTCATCCACCGAGGAGTCATTTCTATTTACATCAGCAGTTCTACAGTCCATTAGGTATCATACAACAACTTGCAATCACAGCTACTACAATCTACCCTTCTTTTCTCCTGACCACCATTAACCTCCTTTTCTTTGACTCAATCCTGCTGCAAATGAAGCATACTTGACAACTCTCATCCACCACCGAGGAGTCATTTCTATTTACATCAGCATTTCTGCAGTCCAGTACCATACAACAAATTGCAATCACACCTACTACAATCTACCCTTCTTTTCTCCTGACCACCATTAACCTCCTTTTCTTTGACTCAATCTTGCTGCAAATGAAGCATATTTGACAACTCTCATTCACCGAGGAGTCTTTTCTATTTTCATCAGCAGTTCTACAGTCCAGTACCATACAAATACTTGCAATCACAACTACTACAATCTACTCTTCTTTTCTCCTGACCATGCACCATTAACCTTCTTTTCTTTGACTCCTCTATCTTGCTGGAAATGAAGCATACTTGACAACTCTCACCCACCGAGGAGTCTTTTCTATTTACATCAGCAGTTCTACAATCCAATACCATACAACAACTTGCAATCACAGCTACTACAATCTACCCTTCTTTTCTCCTGACCATGCACCATTAACCTTCTTTTCTTTGACTCCTCTATCTTGCTGGAAATGAAGCATACTTGACAACTCTCACCCACCGAGGAGTCTTTTCTATTTACATCAGCAGTTCTACAATCCAATACCATACAACAACTTGCAATCACAGCTACTACAATCTACCCTTCTTTTCTCCTGACCATGCACCATTAACCTTCTTTTCTTTGACTCCTCTATCTTGCTGGAAATGAAGCATACTTGACAACTCTCACCCACCGAGGAGTCTTTTCTATTTACATCAGCAGTTCTACAATCCAATACCATACAACAACTTGCAATCACAGCTACTACAATCTACCCTTCTTTTCTCCTGACTACCATTAACCTCCATATACTTCTTTTCCTTCACTCATTCTTGTTGTTAATGAAGCATACTTGACAACTCTCAGCCACCGAGGAGTCATTTGCTTCTCTTCTGAACTGGTCCTGGATGTGTCTATACTGGCTCTCTGCACTCTCCCGAGAGCTTATTCCTACCTCACCTGTTCACAGTCAAATGTCATAGTACAACAACTTATTGCATTCCCGACTACTACCATCTACTATCCTTCTTTTCTTCTGACCACCATTTTGCTGACATGATTCTTTTTCTTGCCTCAATCTTCCTCAAGATTAACCTTCCTTCTTGACAGCTTCCACCCACTTGCAAAGCAATGACCTCTTTTACCTCTACAACACCAGATTCTCTTTAACACCCTCGAGACCCCAGTTTGCATCTTCTGACCACCATTTTGCTGAATATGATTCTTTTCTTTGCCTCCATCTGACTCAAGATTAGCCTTACTTGACAACTTCCACCCACTTGCAAAGCAGTTCCATCTCTTCCTTTACATCACCAGATTCTCTTTGACACCATCGAGAGCCCAGTTAGCATCTTCGGACCACCATTTGCCTGGACATGATTCTTTTTTTTGCCTCAAACTTCCAGTAGCATCTCTTCCCTCTGCAACACCAGATTTTCTTTGACACCCTCGAGAGCCCAGTTAGCATATCATCATTCTTTCACCCACAGTACATCTACAGGGACATTAGGTCATAGTGCTTGGCTATTGGGTCATACTGCTTGGCTACTGGTCATCTCTCCAACTATGACCCAAATTAGACAACCGGGCACCCAATCTCAATCACAACAATGCACAGCAAAACTTTCTCACAATCTTAAACTAGAAACAACCAAACACACTACCACAAACCAACCTACTTTGCTTCTGTTTCCTTCTACCCTTTGCTCCTAACTTCCTT
The DNA here is from genome assembly GCA_903772945.1 of Seminavis robusta. Taxonomy (NCBI): domain Eukaryota; phylum Bacillariophyta; class Bacillariophyceae; order Naviculales; family Naviculaceae; genus Seminavis; species Seminavis robusta. The sequence goes on along the minus strand of CAICTM010000454.1, from coordinate 60,377 downwards.
CGCCACCATGGACCCCAACAAAGACAACCCTCCAAAGCCTACTCCTGAAACACCCGAGTCTGTACCTGTTCAAAAAAAACCTTCCCTCGACAACACAAAATCAAACCAAGACAACAGTGGTACGTTGCCTCTAACCACTAACCACCTGTCCTACACACATTGCCTCACCCATTCATAACTATTATGACATTCTTTATCTCTGAATGCACAAACAACAGACAATTCCTCCAGCCAGGTCAAGTCTCCTGTTGACCATCCTGTTGTTGCTCTTATGAACCGTACTCCAAGGAACTGTCGCTCTCAATATCGCAAGGACACCAAACTGGCAGGTGCCAGTGTCAGCGACAAACATAGTAACATCGATAATGCTGCTTCTGAACCTATTTCATCTCTAAAAGAATCTACCATCGACAAGTCTACTGATGAACAAAAGAATGATGCTGGTGAGAGTTTATCTACATACTTTGATAATACTACATCCTTCACTAACATTGCATCACCTACTAACACACCGTCTTCCCCTACAAATTCTTTTCTCAAACTCCTTCCCTCCATCAACATTCATCCCATTCCTTCTCTCCATCAACATGCATTCCATTCCTCCATCTCTTCATTTTCCAGCTGATATTACCACTACTAAGCAGTTCGATGTTACCGGTTTTCGCAATGTATCTCCACTGAAGGAACCTAATACTACTTCCACCCAGCCTACAAATGGCTCTACTGAGAACAATGTCTCTGCTTCTCCACAGTTAAGCGCAAAGAAGACCACCAAAAAGCACAAGAAAAGAAACAAAAAGAACAGCAAAGGTAATTCAATCTCTTTCCTCTCCTGTTCTCCTTCAATTCATTGCATCTATCTCATTTCTGTCCATCTTCCTCTTTCATACAACTGCAACCGAAAGATTGTTCCTCAGAAAGCTCCTCTTCTTCCTCGCAAGATTCTTCAAGCGAAGACTCTGCACCTAAAAAGAGAAAGAAGAAAAGGTCCAAAAACAAGCGCGGAAAAAAGGCTGCCAGTAAAAAGATCTCCACCACTGCTTCTAGCAACAACACCAATTCCGACTCTAACTCTACCTCTGACTCGACTTCAGGCTCCGCCTCCAGCATCGTCGTGCAGAAGAAGAAGAGTCCTTCAAAGAGGGCTACCAAGAGCGATTCTGAATCTAACGGCAAAGAATCCAAGAAGAAGCTTAAAAAAATTCCTCTTGCCGCGCCTTCCCCTTCCAAGCAGAATACCTATGCTCGGCCTAGCAAAGGCACAGGTAAATTCCTATTCTGAAGAGCATCAATCGAAAGGAAACTTGCATCTCCATTACGTTCCATTTTAGTCCACTCTATTAACCCTCTCATCTAACAATTAGTGTTTTCGCTTTCACTAATTTTGCTCTTGCAGATTCCAAACAGTCATCTCGTGACAACGCAACTCCTACAGCTTTCTTTTTACATGCGAATAGTCTTTCAACCTCGAGCAACCCTCGCGCCTCCTCCGGAAATGCTGCTCCAGTTGCTTCTATTATCGGCCACCAAGCTAATCCTGCAGTCGCCATTCCTCCTGCGGCAGCACGTCCGGCTATCCCTGCAGCCGGAGGAGTGCTTCTTCCTCCAGCTCCTCAAATCGCACCTGGGCCCGCCGGATTGCCACAATTCCTTCGTCAGAAAACAAAGGCTGATGCCGGTGGAGCTTCTCGTACTGGTGCATTCACTGCTGGATATGCCCGCGGTGTTCAATTCATCTGTGCTAAAACCAAGAGCAATGATATGATTTGCAAAATCATGAAGGGTGATACGGGTGCCTATGTCTATCCCCTGTTGCAATATCTTCGCGACAATACCGGTTTCGCCAAAAGAGTTCTCCACATTGACCATGTCTTGAACCTCCGCGACCCCCAAGAACCTCATGAGCACCTCGAGGTCATGAGTAGGGGTGGTTACGGTCGTCGCACCACCTGTCTCCTTTTCGTCCTTGACAGCGATGCTCAAGCGAGTGCCAACACTGCTGCAAACCGTCGTGCCTGGGTTGATGCCCTCGTCAGGTTCTGGAACCACCCCAATACCCAGCGCCTTTTTCGTTATGCCGAAAGAGCCCATTGGGGAGCTGACCTCACCCCCCATGATGAGTCCATGGCTCAGCCCTTGTCATACTGGTTGACAATTCGTGATACGATGGATGTTATTGTGGATTCATACCCTCAATTCACATCTATTGGAGATGTTCTCCGTGCCCCTGCTGTGCTTCCTTTTTACTATTCTAATGCTCTCATTCCAGAGGTCCAGACACATTTTGCACCTTACAACAACCCCGTCCCCGATGCCGATCCTGATGGTGCCCCAACTTTCAATGGTCAAGAGCATGAAGGCGGAGACTATGCCGGCTTTCAAGGTGCCCCCTTTTAGATGTCCGACCATCATTCCACACCAAAATCAATATCCTTGCCCTATCCTATTCCGCTGCTTTCTGACACCCCGGCAACCGAGCAGCTTCCACTGCTTTCTCCCCCTTAGTTCTCTCACCGCGGTACCCCAGCAGCTTTACCTAACCTACATGTAACAAACAAACTTTCACTTTACTTTTTCTTTTTACTTCGTCCGTAGTTGGCGCCACCGGAGGCATCTTGTCTATGGTCTGCCACGCACAAAAGATCGTCGTTGTTTGTGATCTCGATGAGGATGGTTTACTCTAGCAAAAAGATGGCATGTCTCAGCCATTAATCCTTTAGTTCGTGGCAAAGATATATTGTGTTGAGTCGCCAAATAGGCGAGAGGGTCATTTTGCGCACCAATCGAATCTTGTTGGGCCGTGATGAAACGCCAAAGGAAACGTAACCTTGCCAAAAGAACGCAATTAATTCCGGAACATACCAACCAGTTAAGCGAAAGGAATGGATAGCCAGATCGAGTATACAGAATAGACCAGTATTATGAACAAGGCCCAGCACGATGGCAAGCACAAACACAATCAGAGCATCCCTTGTCCATCAACGACGACGAAGTGATCCTGCCTCGTCATCATCTTCTTCTTCTTCCAGTCCATCGAATGGTCTGTCTCGAAGACGAAGCATTCTGAGACACTATGTTCGCTATGCCTTTTTGAGCTTTATCATGTTGATGTCGTCTCTGTCGTTCATTTCGTACCATGACAAGTACTTTTCACGACAAACCTACGAACGTCTGTCACCCACACAGCATCCAGTCAAAGCCGTCGAGTCAAAGAAGACAACAAAGAAGAAACTCAAGAAGAAACGAATTCTTGGACAACCTCCGACCATTGTGTCTCGTTGGCCCACCAGTCATGATTTGACGGACTTTGTGACGGGCCCTGCGGCTCCCTATTACACTAATCACAACAACAATCGCAGTCAGTTGGTGTTTCCAACAATGGCGCACAATAACCAAAGCGTGTGCGAATTCCGCGACATTTCCTATTCGTTTCATTTTCCTCATGCCATGCAACAATTACTGCGATGTTTCTCCTGGTGGCACGCCAATCGTCATCAACGACCCGTCTTGGTCTTGCCCGCCACACATGCGCAATACTCGTACACGTCCGCCTTTGTACAAGCACTCCGCGATATTTGGAAGGTCCAAGTCTTTTTTTTGCCAAAGAGTGACAAAGCAGAACGACCACTTCGTGCTATTTCCGCAACGGTCCAAACCAACAATGGCAAGACGCCCTTTCAAATGACATCCTTGCACGATGCACAAGTTCTGCGAGATGGAATTCAGCAGCATTACCACTTGTTGGACAACAAGAATGACACGTTGCCAACCGCCATCCAAACCATCACGCACAACAAGAACCAATCCACCACCACCACAATGGCTCCTCCTGGATGTCCCACTCCAAATCACGACAACAAATCCATGCCCGTCGTGGGATTCTTGAATCGCCAGGGTGGTCGACGCGTCACCAACTACCAAGCCATTCTTCAGGCACTCAACCTCACTAGTACTGTATACTATTTGGACTCGTTTGACCACACGACCTTTCTCCAACAAGCCGCGTTTATGAGTCACATGGATATCCTCATTGGACCACACGGGGCGCAATTGACCAGTGCGTTTCTGCAACCCACATGTGGCGGCATGCTCGAATTGTTTCCCAAAGGCTTGTTTTGGACGTCCTTTTTTGGCACCCTCGCCACCACTACCGGTCATCATCACGCCGCTCTCTACACTGGCGGCGCACTTGCAAAGCAACAGAATGAAACCAAGTATTATCAATCCACATTGGAATTGCGAGTCCAATCGCGCAATTTTCAAATTCATGCCAATCCACCGGCAGTCGTACAACAGGTAGAGCAATTGATCCAACAATGGCGGGCGTGTTGTGACAGTATGTATGTCGATGTGGAAGTAGAAGAACTAGAGGAGGAGGAATGAGCAAATAGAAAGAATGGATGTGAGGGGGGAACGAGCTTTCGCAGATGATGACGGAGGATTGGTACCGCTAGGCAGCAGAGGTGCTGCGGCAGCCACCATACACGGAGGGTGACGACAGCTCGCACAAGCGACAAACTTCTACAACAACGAGAAAGCGAGAGAACAACTATGTGCATGTACGTACACACGCAGCACTCACGTAAACACCTACACACATATCACACTTACACACTTACACACAGAGACACACTAGCTAGATAGATTTTCATTTCAATTCTGTTTTATGAATGGGTTTATTGTACGGAATGATGGAAGTGGAATAGAGTTTTTCGACACCAAACAGCCATCCGAGGATAGCGTGTTGTCGTTTACGTAGCTGCTCTGGTGCAAAAGCTCTTGTAGGAAAGAGGCACTTGGGCGCTTGTTTTGTATTTGTATGTATGTATAAATATTTCGTTTCGACTGGAAGCTGTCACCTGCAACTACACGTTCCCAGATCGCTTCCATCGGATGATGATTATTATTTGATGCATTGATTGCCACAACACACAGCCGTTCTCCTTTTGTGCTCTCTCCTGTTCTGTTTGGCTTGCTGATGAATCATCTTCAATTACGAAAAAAACACGGGAAAGAAAATGACACAAAACACAATCACCATGGCCAACACAATCCAATGAAGCATGGGGTCTGTGCACACCAGACATTGCGTCGACTCGGTCAGCACGGTACTACTACCACCCGTCGTAGTACTGCTCCGATACTTGTAGGGCAAATCCAACACGGTACCCGAGTGACAACAATCCATCAATGACACCAGTGTGACTCCGGCGGGCATGGCAGCCACCAAGGTCGTGTACAAGTCATCGTCGCGAATTTGTCCGGCCGTATTGTAATCGACCGGCACGAGTGTTTCATCGTAGCCGTCCTTTTCTTCGTGCCAATCATCGTCACGGACTCGACCACCGTGTCCCGAGTAATGACAGAAAACGGCATCGCCACTTTTACTAGTGGCCGCCATTTGCTGGTATGCCTTGAGAATATTGGACCGAGTAGGAGCCATGTGTTGGCCGTTATTATCGTCCATGAGCACGTAGATATTCTCGTTTTGGAATCCCGCGACATTGACGAGATAGTCCTTCATGTTGTTGCAATCATTGTGACATCCGCTGAGTTCTCCTTGTCCGTGACCCGTGTAGTTGATCCCAATGAGGACGGCTCGTTTGGTTCCTGTGCAATCGGGTGGGACAATGTAAAAGGGCTGGTTGGTATCGACGGGTCGGGACGATGTGAGCTGTGGGATTTGTGTGTAATGGCCCTTGACCAGAATGCTTCGCATGCTTCGAAGGACTTGAATAAAGGAGAGACTGGTGGTGGTGCCGCTGGTTCGTTTGTTTTCGTAGAGTACTGTTGTCATAAGATACAATGGGTTAGCAAGACGCACCAATATAACAGGGATGCCACGGGCATGCCAGTACTCGTTTCTCGATCCTTACCTTGTAGCAACGCCGACGTACAGGCTCCTCCCGCCTTGCCATTGGCATCGGGAAGGGAAAAGCTGGCGACATTGCTGACATCAGCGGATGTTTGCGAGTCATCGCAGCCACTAATCATAATGACATTTGCTTGAATGTTGTTGCCATCTTCCAGATCCGTGTCGGTATCGGTTGTGAAACCATCCTTTGCATTTCCGCTCTTGTTGGCGTTCTTGTTGCTGCTGTTTCTGTTATTGCGGTCATTATTCTCGTTGTTGTTGCTCCTGCCCAATCCAGACAAACTATGACTGAGGCTGGGAAGCAAGGAACTAACTCCTGTGGGCTTGTGGTTGCTCGTGTTGTGATGTGATGACGAAGTGTTGCTGTTCTTTTTGTTGTTGCGCTTACTTCGGTTGCTTCGATTGCTTCGTCCACTACGATTGCTTCGTCCACTGCGATGACTATCAGTAGAAGCCTTTTGCGAAAGACGATTGTTGCTTACGAGTTGTTCGACCAGATAGTCCATCTTTTGCGTTTCGCGACGAGACGATGATCGACCCTGTTCTTCATCCTCTTCCGTTTGAATGGTTCGAGGAGTAGTCACCACGTCGGGACCCATACACAAAAGGTCCAGATCAAAGCAACTCACTTCGTTCAACGACGCGACAGACTCCATGATTGAAGAAGATCAATGAAATATATCGGCACGAGTGATCAAGTCGAGACAAGCTCTGCTTCTTTTTTGCTAGGTCCTTCTCTCGAAAGGAACAAGTCGCAGACTGCAGCTGAAACAGAGCCAACGAATGAGGAATTTCGAAAAATCTCCCTCATTCATCTCCCACTGCGATGCCATAGACCGGAACATGATACATAGCTCCAAGAACAATCTCTTGGCGATGCTGGTATCGTAGGTAACGATCGTTGAAACACAAAATGTGAGGAGATTGGTCCCGAAACGAACTTCCGTACCGGTGGCTTCAACGCATGACTGGGTTTGTTGTGATTGAAGATTCGATTGATCATTCGATTCGACTCGACTCGACTCGATTCAGTTCCATTCGATTCGATTTAGTTCGACTTATTCGTTGTGCAATCGAATAATCGGATTGGCCGATCGATGGTGGTAGGTCTAATCGTGATAGCTCTTGTTCCAAACACAGGACTTCGATCCTGTTCAGCTTCTCGTTCCAAACAACCTTTCACTCGACTGCGCATATGCCAACAGCCAAGAACCCTCAAGGAGCTTCAGCATGAAGCACACCATAGATCCAGCACCCAAGTCTTTATCCCAATCAAACACTCTACGGTACGGTACTACTAGCTACGGTTGTCTACTCTAGCTAGAGCCAGCTAATAATTCCGTGCTTGTCAGTCAACCAGACTGCCAATTGAAACGCACATTTCCTGGATACCAGTCGATAGACCAATCGTCGACCTCAAAGAAATTTCCAATCTCAGCCACGAGAGTTTACATTGGTTTGAAATATGCCCACCGCTGGAGATGACGTTCAAGCTGCCGTTGATGGTGGTGGTGTTGTTGCTGCTGCTGCTCCAACCAAAATGATTGCAAAGAACAATTCACCTTCCATGGATACTCTGGGTGTAAGTGTTCACCATTTGGAGCACATCTTTTTAGAAGAAGTGTACTCATTCACCACCACTGCAGCAGCAAACCAAAATCCTCTTTCTAGAGACTCCAAAATCTACCAAATTGAAGGCCTACGAGGTCCTCCCGGGGTCATCCGAACAAGAGGAACCAACACTGTCTGTCCAATCGATGGAAGATTGGGAGCTGCCTATGTAAATTGCCTACAAGGAGAAGACCACGTCGGAGAGGCAACTCAAATGCTCAGTTATTCGTGGAACTACACGATTGGAGATATTTTGGATACCCTTTCGGACTATTGCCTCCGGAACAACCTCAATCCAAAGAGAACGTATATTTGGATCTGTTGCCTATGCGTCAATCAGCACAGAGTCGTAGAAAACTCGGCTCAGCAGCAAGCAGGAATGGCAAATCCTGCCAAGGTGGACTTCTTTGCCATTTTTGGAGACAGAGTCGAAAAGATTGGTCATTTGCTGGCAATGATGGCCCCTTGGAGTGCACCTGTCTACATTACCCGAGTATGGTGTATTTTTGAGATCTTTACAGCTCACAGGATGGGTGGGTGCAAAGTGGATATTGTCATGCCACCCAAGGAGAATGAATCACTAGAGCTGGAAGTCCTTGATAATGGAGAAGGAATCAATGCTCTGTATGAGACACTTGGCAACACCAAAGTTGAAAATGCTAATGCATCTGTGGAAAGCGACAGACTGGCTATTCTTGGCCAAGTAGAATCAGATGTTGGATACTCTGTGCTCAACAATCTAGTCAATGACTTGCTGCGTGGATGGATGCAAGGTATCCTGACTCAGCTGGTGGAGACCAGAGAGAACACGAACGATGAGGAGTATGCGGACTTTTGTAACCAAATTGGAAGTATTCTGAAGCACAATGGAGAGCACAGCGCAGCCATGAATCTCCACCAGACTGCTCAGACAATTTGTGAGAATGTGTTGGGCAAGAATCATGAACAAACAGCAACCGCCTACAGCGGCATCGGTTGTGTATTGTATGAGCTTGGGGACTATGAAGGTGCCTTGTCAAAGTATGAGGAAGCTCTTACTGCTCAATTGTCAGCATTGGGCAAGAATCATCCTCATGTGGCAATCACCCACAGTAACATTGGTTCTGTATTGTATGCGGTGGGTGACCATGAAGGTGCTTTGGTAAAGCACAAGGAATGTCTTGCCAATCTATTGCCAGCATTGGGCAAGATCATCCTGAGGTGGCAACAGCCCAGAACAACATTGGGCTGGTCCTGGAGGAGATGGGTGACTATAAAGGTGCTTTGGAAAGCCACAAGGAAGCTCTTTCCATTCGATTGTCAGCATTGGGCAAGAATCATCCTGATGTGGCACCACCTCCACAACATTGGTTCTGTGTTGGATGAGATGGGTGACTTGAAGGTGCTTTGGCAAAGTATGAGGAATGCTCTTGCAATTATTGTCAGTTGGGCAAGAATCATCCTATGTGGCAACCACACCACATTGGTTCTGTGTTGGAAGAGATGGGTGACTGTGAAGGTGCTTGGCAAAGACAAGAAGCTCTTCCATTATTGTCAGATTGGGCAAGAATCAACCTCAGTTGCAACAACCTACAGCAACATTGGTTCGTACTTTCCAGCATGGGTGACTATGAAGGTGCTTGGCAAAGATGAGGAAGCTCTTGCCATTGAGTTGTATATTGGTTCTGTGTTGGAAGAGATGGGTGACTTGAAGGTGCCTTGGCAAAGTACAAAGATCTTCCATTGAATTGTCAGTATTGGGCAAGAATCATCCTCGTGCAACACCACAACATTGGTTCGTACTTTCAGATGGGTGACTATGAAGGTGCTTTGGCAAAGTAAAGAAGTCTTGCCATTGATTGTCAGTATTGGGCAAGAATCATCCTGATGTGGCACCACTAAACAACATTGGCTTGTTCGGCGTAAAGATGGTGACTATGAAGGTGCTTTGGCAAGTAAGGAAGCTCTTGCATTCAATTGTCAGTATTGGGCAAAATCATCCTGATGTGCGACCACTCAACAACTTGGGTTGTTGGCGTAAATTGGTGATTATGAAGAGTGCTTTGGCATGTATGAGGAAGCTCTGCCAAGATTGTCAGTTGGGGAAGAATCATCCTGATGTGGCATCACCTATACAACATTGGCTTTGTTCTGGAGAGTGGGTGACTATGAAGGTGCTTTGGCAAAGTATGGGAATGCCTTGCCATTAATGTCAGCTTGGGCAAGATCACCCTGAGGTGGCAACATACAAAATATTGGCTTTGTTTTGTACGGATGGGTGACTATTCGGAGCCTTGTTGAAATTTGAGGAGTGCCTTGCCATTCGGGAGCCAGCTTTGGGATCAGACATCTGACACCTTGGCTGCGGAATGGATTGAAAGAGCTATTGCATTTAACAAGTGCAAAAGGCAGACTCAGCAAACGCAGCAACCTAGTTTATGCTGTGTTAAATGTTTGATGCACTTTCACCTGGTATAGCAGCAGCAGCAGTCTAATGATGTCCCATATTTCAAGCCTGGTTTCCCCCCACTTTCCTCTAATCTCTATATATTGCCCCTCCCTGTCTTCCCTCTGATCCTCGTTTCACCCATCTAGCTAGTAACCCCCCCATCTTCCCTCCTGCCCTGCCGCCTCCCCACCATTTCCCACCACCCTACTCTGCCCAGCTTAAGTAGCCCCATTTGCTCATTACCCTTTAACCTCGGCAGTCTTGCTGCCAGAGCCCTCAACCCCTTTAAAATTGTTTTTCCTGCTACGTGGTCCCTGCAGGTATAAGGTAGGGTTAGATACAAATAAGTCAGCAAAAACTAAATAAGTATCCTAGGATGGCTAGCTAATTATTCATGCATCTTAGTAGGGGATCTGCTTCTACCAGAAAAACTCTAAAGCAGGAAAGCTATAACTAGTATTCTAGCTAGTAGGGTGTGTTTCTAGCTTGCTATGGGAATCTTCTTCTAGCTAGGGGGGATTAGCTTCTAGCTAGCTAGCAAAAGTTAAAACTAGCTAAGCACTACAGATATCTGCTTCTAGTTAGCTAAGCTATAGGGGTACTGCTTCTACTACACTGAAACCTTCTGCCGAGGTTACACAGC
>CAICTM010000454.1:36321-49795 GCA_903772945.1 Seminavis robusta | reverse complement strand
AGCTCATGGCTTTTTGTCTTTAATGGTGGGCTAATGCTAGTTATCTAATTTAGGCCCGTCTATCAATGGATCTGTGGCACCGTCTTTGCAATACTTGAGTACCAAGGATGGATCTTCTTTCTTCTCACGTTGTTGTTCGTTGGAGGTTTTTGACTTGGTGTGTGTTTCTAAGTATTTTGAGATGAGGTTATGGGTCCGGCAGATGGATGCGGGTAATGGGTAGGCTAGAAGTTAGAAGCGAGGTATGCTATAGCCAGTGGGTGTCGTAATCCGACAGAGGTTTAGTGTGCGAGATACCCTTGCTAGCTTGGAGTATCTGTGTGATTGCTAGTGATTTTTTGCTTGTAGTGGAGCTTTCACGTGATTGGCGATTATAAGAAGATGGCAGCAATAGTGATGATAATGTATGTTTAGCTGGCTTTCGGTTATGGTAGGCGATATTAGGTGGAATGTAAATGATATGTTTGCGTATATTAGTTTTTGTGGATCTATTTTGTTTCTTCTCACTCTATACTGCGGGGTGAGGAACCATTGGGGTGGGGGTCTGGCGCCAGTGCAGAGGTTAAGGTTTGAGGCATGGGGCATATTGTGGGAGGTAGGGTGTGGGATGGTGGGGGGAGGAGGAGGGGGAGTGGGGGGCAGTCTGTGTGGTTGGGGGTAAGGGGAGGGCGGGCGGGACTATTAGAGATTGGGAGGGGGGAAGTTGATATGGGACTCTCTTAGATTGCTGGTGATATCACGGTGCAGATGATAATTTGATATAAGGTTGATGCGTTGATGAGTTGACTTTTGTTGTTAATGATGTCCTTTATCTTCAGGAGGACAGGTGTGGATGATTTGTAAAGTGGCTTAAGGGAGGATCAATATTTAGGTAGGTGTCATCGGTAACAGAATTCTTTTGTCACTGGTTGAACTAAGGGTGATCCGTTGAAAGTGAGTTTTATGGGGTTAATATTTGAAAGATTCTAGTATCGTAAATCAAGACGATGTTGTTAATAGTGGATAAGTCGGTGTCTCTTAAACGTGAATGGTGGACCGGCTTTAGTCCTTAAATGAACGATTTCCTTTCGCTTTAGCGACAGCCAGGTTGTTGAGTGGTGAATAGGATGATTTTGACTTGTTGTGGCAGGGTTATTAATCTGACGAAATTGTTACTTTTACGAGACAGCAATGTTGTTTAGTGGTGAACTACGGGATGTTTTGAAACTCTGAAGAATGGAGGCTTACTTGTTACTTTGAAAGAATTCTGTACTGTGGAGTCTGGACATGTTGCTGTAGTGTGACGCCCCTGGGATGAGGTTTGTTATTTGCTAACTCGGACAAGTCTCTGGGGGTTTTTTTTTTGACGGGTTGTCACTTTTCTTATCACAGAAATTACAATACATGGAAGGCTTCATAGTTTCTTTGCCGGCACTTTGTCCCGTGTGGAGGAGTCAGGCTGGTTTGTGTAGTGGTTGCAAATTGAGGTATGTTTTGACATCGAGTCATGGAAGGCTGTTTTTGATTTGAAGGATTAAGTACATTTTCCGTGATATGGTTGGTAGTGTGTGGATGGATGATTCTTGCAGTTATGAAACATTGCAGGGTTCATTTATTGAGAAAGAATTAGTAACCATTATACGTGTTGTGGTAGAGTGGTGAATGATGATTTGAAATGCTGTAGTGGGAGGCTTACTTGTGTGGTTCAGCTTTCTGTCAACATCTATACGCGCAGCAATGTTGTTCCTGGGATTGTTGCATATCGGATTGATATCTTTGAAACAACTGTTGGAAATGTCTGAGCAAGAAATTTTAGTGATTCAAGAGAATTAATCGGTAAACCGAATAAATAAAGAAACCCAATAGTTATGTGGCGTGACTATGAATAATAGCGGAATGATATTAATATGGAACAAATGTGACCACATTGAGCAGTAAAGAGACTATTATAAAAATAGTAATTGAAATAAGGAGCTTCATAGTCCATGAAAGATATAAAATAAAACCAAAAGAGATGAGCTGTGGAAGCGTTGATTGTTTGTTCCTGATATCATTGGAACAAACCTTATCAAATTGTAAAATGCGGTTGTGTGAGAGACTTCTAGGATGCGAATAGGAATATCAAATTGTCGATATAAGACATTTCAACACTTGGTATCATCAAACGGTAGAATATCTAGTTAAAGTATTTTGTCTAACGCAGTTGCGTCAGGATATTGAAATACATAGCAGAAGTAATGTCCCTGATTGTTAATAGGATCAGCGTCATAAATTAATGATATATAAATGGCCAAGAATAGCAGTAAACAGATGGTATTAAGAGATTGAAATTTTTTATCTTTAAGAATGTGCACAAGTAGAGATTTAGGCATATGAATTATTAATATTAAAGGAATTACAGTATAGTGTATTGTTACATTGAAGGTGCAAATGAAAGAAGTTCAAAAATTTTGTATCACGAATCATGTGAAGAAATGTAAGAATTCAATAGATCAATTTATGGGTATGATAAGGTGATAGGAAGATATTGAAGACTGATTTATTGACTACTGTTATGAGGTACATTGGGGTTCTGAAATGTTGCATGTGAGCGGTTAAATTACTGAATTGTGTGAAAATTGAAGATAAAGGAGATAAATTATTATCTAATTGAGATTGGGTTGTTATAGGCGGAATGTGAGTATTAAATATTTCCATGTGTAAGAGATAAGCATAACATTGAAGAATTGTGGTTGTTGGTGGTTTTTTGTGGACTTTTGGCGTATTCATGAATTGGGCGTAGTTGGTTTCTTTGTTCGGTGGGGGGCTGTGGCCTTATTTGGGTGTGTTTGGGTCCTTGAGGTTTTGGTTTGATGCTGCTGGTGGGATGGTTTTTAGATGTGTATATGTGTTCGGTTCATGGGGTGATTGCTTTTGGTTTTGTTGGATGGGTGGGATGAGTTTGAGGTGGTCTTTCCAATGTTCTGTGGTGGCTTGGTTTTTTGGGTCCGGTTGGTTTGACTTGGTTAGGTATGTGCGTTTGCGGTGACTACCCTGTTGTTTGATTGGGGATTTTGGGCTGGTTAGCTATGTCTGTGTGTACGTCCGTGTCGGTGTTTGTTCGGATAGTTGGGTGTGGATTATGTTGCTTCATGTGAAGCGTTTGGGGTTCTTGGCATGGTCTGCGCGTTGGTTGGTTTGTTTGGCGAGAGTTGACGGTATGAGTCTGTGTTTGGGGGTATTTCCGTTGCTTCGTCGCCTGTTTGTTGAGTAGTCGACTTAATTGCATCGATGGTGTCGAGGTGTGGTCGATGATTGGTCTCTTTTATTAGTTGACGTTGATGCGGTAGGGTTCGTTGGGTCTTTTTTTGTGTTTCGTGTTCTGGATAGTCGCAGGTTGTTTTGTGGTATTTTGTGTGGTTGGTGGGGGGGTGATGGGGGATTTTCGGATTTATTCGTTGGCTCTGTTTGTTGGTCTGGAGTTGTTTTTCCGGGAGGCTTGAGGGGTTGTTGATTGTTCGTGCGTATATTTTGATCTTCTTTTGGGTCCCTGTCGGTCGTTGCTGAAGTGGTTGCTTTGATTGGCTTTTGTTATGGGTCGGCGTTGGTGATTCTGTTTCGGAAGGGTTGGGGTGTTCTGGTTCGTCGGGGTGGTTTGGGATCGTGCATGTTTTGGGTTTTGTGTTCCAGCCCAGTGGGGGAGTGTGTGGGGTGGGCGTGGGGGTGTTATAGGAGGTTGTTTGTTGCTTCGTCTGTTTGTTGGTTGGGGGGTAGGGATATGCAGTGGGGTGAGTGCGGATGGTTTAGTGGGTTGGAGTGATTAGCTGTTTTTGTTAGGTGGATGTGTGCTGTGGTGGATGTGGAGTTTTCCTTCGGTGAATTGGAGGGCGGGTGCTGATTGTAGGTCTTCCTGGGTTTCGTTTGCCGGTCACTGCTCGGTGCAGCATGCGCTCTGTCTAAACTGCTTTTGTATGCGTGCGGTCTATTGGCCTTGGGGACTCAGTGCCTGGCGTAGGGTCTGGCTTGGTGGGTTTTATTATTGGTGCTCGTTTTGTATTGTATTTATGTGTTTGTCATTACGGCGGCGTCCGTCTTCTATTAATGATTGGACTGCCGAGATTTGGTAGGGCCTTAAATTGTAATGTACCGCGTTCGTACGTCCTTTTATGTAGAATTGGGGGGTCTGATTGGGATCTAGGGTCGGCAAGGGATCAAGCGGATGTTCTGTTGTGAGGAACTTTCGTCCATGTGGGGATTCCGGATATCTGGTTGAGTTTATGGCCTGGTTTCGGTTTTTGCTGAATGGCGGATAGTATGGGATGGTTTTCTGTTTTTCCGGGGGTTGGTGAGTCAGTGCGATGCATTGGGAAGGGCTCGATGTGTTTGGCTCGTTAATTCAGGAGTGGGTGTTGTAGTTTGGTGGGATGCGAGGCGTATGGGTTGTTTGTGGTTGTTGTTCGGGTGCGTTGTTTGCTTAAGTTTCGGGAGTATCGGGGTGTGTGTTCGTGTGGGTCGACGAGATGTTGGTGTGGTGCTTTGGATTGTGTTGGCCATGGTGATTGTGTTTTGTGTCATTTTCTTTCCCGTGTTTTTTTCGTATTGAAAGCAATGTTTCAGCAGGAGAGGGGCCAAGGGAGGCTGTGTGTTGTAGGAAATCAAATGTAATTAAATATCAATTCCGTGGAAAGAGTCTAGGGAGTGTAAGTTAGGGTGGCTTCCAAGTCGGATTATTTAACATATATAAAGCGAGTGTCTTTCTGACGTTTTTGCAAGAGGTAACCGTCACGCGTAAAATTGGAAATGGCAACTGTTTGTGTCAGAAATTAATTCTTATTTAGTATACTTAATAGCATTGAAAATGAATATACATTGTAGTGTAGTTTGTAGTGTGTGTAGGTAAAAGTGTGATAAATGTAGTGTCGTTTAATAGTGAAGTGATGAGTTGTGTAGTAAATGAACTAGTTGTTTTCGATTTCTCAGTATTGATTGTACAGAAGTTTAGATACAAGCATTGTGCCGCAGTGTAGTCTACGTGTTATGGATGAGCGCGTCTGCTGATAGGATGAGATCATTCGTATTATGGGAACGTCAGTTAAATCATTCTTTTATTTGATCATTAATATATATAAGTTTATACATATTAATAGAATACTGACTGATACGGGCTTGTTGGATCATTTGCATACTAACTGTTGTAGATCGGAGGTTAATAGAGACTTGGTGTTGATATGTCCATTGTTGCGTGGAGACGACCTACTAGGAGTTGCTTTTAGAGGCCTTGATGATTGTGTTGAGTTGTTCTTCGAGTTTATTCCTGTTTGCTTTGCGTGCGGAGTCGCCTGAGGGTTGTGCGTGTGGTGGCCGGAAGGTGCAAGGGACGTGTTTGGGAATTATGTGGCCAGAGTGCTCCAGTCTGGTGTAGGATCTATGCGATAACTCACCGTAGGCTGCCGCTGGTGTATTAGGGGTCACCGTACGTGATGGGCAGGCATTAGGATGGGCGTGTTATGTGTCTGTAAGGGCGTCCTTTGTTGTGTGGCGACTTGAGATAGTGTTGAGAGTGTATTATAAATCAGAGTATGAAATAGTTGTTTCCTTTAGGCTTACTCTGAGTGTAAATAGCGCTGTGGGTTGTCTGTGCCTGCTCGCGCTGGGCTCGCGCTTTTTAACCGGTATAAGTTCTGCGTACTCGCAAGCATGTGGGCAAGAGAGAGGGTTGGCTTCCCCGTCAGCTTCCTCGGGAAAGAAGGGTGATATATACGCTAATCGGTGAGTGATATTGGGTCGTGTTAGCCATGAGGCGATGGGCTGCACTTAGTCGCGTCGGTGGTTAGGAGTTGGTTACTTGTTGTTGGTGCGTGAGTGGTTTGGTGGCGGTTTTGGACGTGTCCTTCTTGTTGTCAGTGGAGTGCTGAATCTTGGCTTTGTGCATCGTGCGGTGCATTACGTCTTTTGGGGGTGAGGTATGTTTGTACCGCGTATTGTGTGTTGTGTTATTGTGCAGTACGCGCGCTGAAGCCTCCGAAGCGAAGGAACCGCGAATTTGACCGTTTGTTCGTCTTCTCTTCGATTAGTATGTTTTGTGTTATATTAGGGAAATATCGTGTCTGGGATTTGGTCCTATCGATAGATCTGCCTGAGTTCCGTGTCTCGACTCCAGATTGCTGAACATTTGAGAGTTATGTGAAGAAGGTGCTGGTCGTGTGTGTGGGCATGTATGTAGTGACACATGATCGAGGTGTCAGGTGTTAGATGCGCGTTGGATCTTGTCTACACGTGCCATGCAGAATTTCTTGACGATTGGGGTCATTGGAACACTCATGTTCTGCTATAAGCGCAATAGTGTGAGTGCGAGCGGATGCTGTGGATTAATTCGTGAACTCGCTTAGCTGTTGTTGAGTTTGTGGTTGTGGTTTAGCTATTGTGTTCTCGTTGCCGGTATTGTGGTATGGCCAAAATTTATGACGTAGGAGAATTGTCGTGTTTTGTTTGTTTAGGATCTAGTAAAAGCTCGAGTCAAGACAGGAGGGCGAACAACTGGCTCTTACGTGTGTGTTCTTTGTATTTTGTCTATGCACTCGCATAGGAATAAACCAGGTCAAGGATTTGAATGAGTGCGGGGTCGTGGTGGAGCGTTGTCCTATTATTTAGTTGGTTCTTTTCATTCTAGTTCGTTGTTTCTCTCTCGCAAATTCAGGAGCTTTGAATAGGGCCAATTTGGTTGTAGTGGGTGACAGGGTGGTGCTTCGTGGGTTGTGTACGTGGAAATAGTTGTTGTGGTAAAGCGATACAGGGAAAATGGGAGCATATGGATTGTTAGAGGGCTAGCCGTTTTTCAGGTGTTCAGCTCGAGTGTTGATTTCCTTCGTAGTAGAAATTCGAGATTTGCGCGCGGAAAAGCGCGAGTTAATGGCGGTTCGAGTGGAGGTAATTTGTGTATGTTCTTGTTAGGAACGGAATCGGTGTGGTTGGTGATAATAGTGATTTTGGCTCTTTGAGTGGTGGAATATGTCATATATGTATGTGATATTTGATCTCTGGCAAATAGTAGTCGGCTTTCGCTTTCCATTTCCTTTTTGTCCTTATTGGAGTTAGGTAGCTCGGTGCTCTCGGTTGGTTCGTAGTCGGTTCTTTGGATGACGCTCTCCGATGTTTTTTGGCCCGATTTTCTTCAATCGCGGGTACCGATGAGGTCTCTTTGGGAGTTATGGAGTGGTTTTCGCCGTAGAACTCGCTATCTAGAACGTTAGATTGTCGGCGCAGAGATTTTTTCGAAGCGATCAATTCGGTTAATGGCTTGATGTTTGATGGGTCTACTTCGGATTCAAACTACCGCCCATTATTTTCTGCTGTAACGAGTTGAGAAGGACTCGAGAAAGTGGAGATGGTGTCGCACCCTTGTACCCGATTTTTTTACTATACAAAATCACAGTACTTCACCGAGTCGGTACTCACACCTTCGCGCGCTCGGTACTCTAACCGTACTTGCGAGCGAGAAAAGAGTTAATGAATAGTGTTGTCGTTGGTGATATGATATATAGATATAGATGTCCTCGGCTGGGATTTTAGGTGTGGCTTGCTATTCGGCGCGCTCTTTCGCGTAACGCGTATGTGTGTCACATTGATTTACTAGGCGAATCGATTTTGATAATGTGACAGCCCTAACCAAGTAAAATCCCGACTAAAACGATGAAGTGTGTATGGCGCGCGAGATGCAGCTCGGTGGGGGTGGATCGGAGGCTCCTGCTGGAGTCTTGCCGATAGGACCTCGCCTGATGAAAAAAAGAGCAGCGGTGATTTAATTCACCCCATCTCCCTCCTCCAGTGCGTGAGCCTTCACGCTAAATAGAAAGTGGATCGTACGCCGACATTCTTGTAGTCACTGAAAACTGCCTCCACAACAAGACCTCAAAATTTATCTCAACTGTCGTTGGATGATATTTCGCACAAAGGAGATGCCACAGTTCACCATTTTCTAATTGGTACTTGTACTACATTTATGGGGAGCTAGTCCTGCCTCCATGGAGTACGGCTCAACCAAGCTCTTAGATGTAAGGGACTTGCGCGGTGGTTAGCTCTCGGTGCTCTGTGGCGCGTTTCTTTTGCCACATCTGGGCCTGTTCAGAGATCAGCGGCTCAACTGATTCGTTCTCAGGGGCTCTCTCAATACGCTTGGCCTTCCGCTCATGTGGCCACTTTTTGACAATGGCGCATGTTTGTCTGGCTTATTGGTGCATTTTGTGCGAGTTTCAGCGGTTAGGGGAAATGCTGAACTTTACGTGACATTATGGCAATTGCAGAGACAATTCCCCTTTCAAGTGAGAGACCGATAGAGAGACGACGGGTTGTAGTGTAATGGTGTGTTGTTCGCTCGTATGGAAGCTTTCCCGAACCATGAAGGTTTGGTAACTTGGCTCTTTTAGTTCATGCATGGCGAGCCGCGGGAGTATCAGACCACGGCTGTTGGCGACTTGACGCTTTCGATGTCGTTTGCTTTATTCCAGGGTGGTTTGATAAAGCTGTTCTGTTCGCAGTTATACAAGCTTGAAGAAGTCTATAGATCGGGATTCAAAGTGGGATCGCTTTTAGAGCGATGATGGCGAAGCATATTGAAGACTAGTAAGGACCAAAGATAATGGCTGTGAAGGTTTTAAGTGTAGAATGGGGCGGTTTACAGAAAGACTATATGCACGGCCAAAAAGTAAACTCTGCAGCAGGCTACGAAGCGGGCAACGGTGTAAAGATGTATATGTAAGGATGGATTGTGGGCAGTAGCGCTTAAGAACATGTTCGAAGCCAGGCTACGGGGAGGTTGTTGGCAGTGTTGGAATTGTGATCACGGCCGTAATTGTGTGGGTGTGATTTATTTGTTAATAGCAAAGACTTTGACCTCCTGTTGAGGGCCGCGCTGTTATCATGAGATCAGGGAACTGGGTATCGACGCTTCAGTTTCGATGGGTTAAAGGCCACCAGGACGACAGCCTCGAGCCCTCCACATCCTCCCCCGGGACATGTTACAGGAACCCGACTTACCACGGCTGCCTCGACCGCTGGGCATCCTGAACATTGAAATGGATACTGCTGCCAAAGCCCAGTGGACTCAGGATCACTCCATCCCGTGCCCTAATTTACCCTTCACCAACGAGCGCGTCATCTTCGGCACAAGGGTAAGAAACTAGCCCGTTTCCACCCCCGTGAGATGCACGAGGCCCTTTGGGAAGACAAAATCAAGGCTCACTGGAAACAGCGCGAGGAAAGAGTTCTTGACGTAGCATATTCAGAGGCAGAATGGACAGAGCGATGAACATTATCAACTGGGAGGCAATGGTAGGGCAATGAGGAAGGCACCACTTGGCATCCAAAGATTCATCACCAAACATGCAACAGGCCACTGTGTGTAGGACGCCAGCTGAACGCCGCCAATGGCAGGTCACAGCGATTGCCCACGTGTGGAACAGCCGACGAAGACACCCTCCATGTGCTACGCTGCCAAGACCCAGCATCCATCCAAAAGTGGAACCAGGAGATTTCCAAGCTGAAAACTTGGTTGCACAAGCGCCACACAGACCCCATGATGACCAAGCAGATCCTGACCCAACTCCATCACTGGCAAAAGGGACACAACACCTCTCTCTGGATGGGATCTGGAACTCCTAGCACTGTAAACGGACTCCGTGCACAGGCCAAACTGGGATGGTGGAATTTTCTACTTGGCAGAATCGCATCCCACTTTGCACTGCCCACGAGCTCCACTTACACTCCATTGGAAAACAAGGTGATGGCACCAGCTGGGCAACTGCCTTGGCAAATAACTGTGGATGCTTCACTTCCGCATGTGGGAGCACAGGAACGATGCACTACACGGTGCAAACCAAACCCCACCCAACTCTCCCACCTCTCCACCCTCCGACAGGAAGTCCTGAAAGAGTACTCCAAAGGTTGATGCTACATTACCTCCCACCGACCGCTGGCGCCTCGATCTGACTACAGAGAAATCAACCTCAACTTGTCACTCCCAAAAACCCTCCGCTGGCTCGAAACCATAAACGGCTAGGGCTGCCTATGGACGATTCGCACAACTACCACCGCCGCACACAACAACAACTTCAATGATCAATGCACACCTACCTCAAACTGGCCGAACACTACAAATGAGTAACATGCTTTCAAATCCTGGGTATTGCCTCGCTCCAGGTGCTGCCTTGCCAGCTTCTCCTGCACTCTCGTGCAGCATTGTCCACTAATGGGGGGCCCATCCGGCCCCTTGAGAATGACCTGACACTGCGCAGAATTTATGTGATGACGACTAGCTAGGTGGGGGCTTCCCACCAATTGCCCGCGTCACTAAGCCACTCCGTGGCCATAGTTGTTAAACTAACGAGTATTTTACACCCCACCCCTAGCCATTACCTTTTCCATTCAATCGCCGACCAAGCACGCATGCATATGCGGTTGATACAGTGTTGATACTACATCGAGTAGACTCAGCCATCAGAAAACAAATCGACCAAATCCACGAAAAACAATAATGGAACCTTGGGTAGTGTCTTCTATTTGGAGCAAGTCTTTTTGGAAGAAGTCCATGCTGCCAGCCATTCCACAACTGGAAATCCACTCTCCAAAGACTCCAAAGTTATGACATTGAGGATCTACGAGGTCCTCCTGGGGTCATTCGAACAAGGGAGCAGCATGTTTGCCCATCGATGGGAAAATGGGTGCTGCTATGTCCATTGCTGCAAGGAGAAGACCAGTGGAGAGGCAACTCAATGCTCAGCTATTCCTGGACTACCATGGAGATATTGTGGATACCCTTTGGACTTTGCCTCCAACAAAACTCACCCAAGGAGACCTATATCTGGCTTGCTGTCTATGTCAATCAACACGGGTGTAGAAACTCACTCGCAGAAATCAGGAATGATAGCCTGCCAAGGTGGACTTCTTTGCCATTTTGGAAAGCGAGTCAAAGATTGGTCATTGCTGGCCATGATGGCTCCTGGAAAGCACCTATCTACATTACTCGAGTCTGGTGTATTTTTGAAATGTTTACAGCTCGCACTGTCGAGGGGTGCAAGGTGGACATTGTCATGCCACCCAAGGAGAGGCAGTATCTAGAGCAGGATGTGATCAATGATGGACAAGGAATTGATGCTCTCTATGAGGCTCTGGGCAACACCCAAGTTCAAAATGCCAAGTCCTCGGTTGAGAGTGACAGGCTGGCCATTCTGAACAAGGTAGAGTCAGATGTCGGATTCCAAGCACTCAACAATGAAGTGAACAACTTGTTGCGGGGGTGGATGCAGGGTGCCCTCGCTCAGTTAGTGGAGACTAGAGAAAACACCAATGATGAGAAATGTGTTGACTTTTGCAACCGAATTGGGATTATCTTGAGCAAGAATGGAGAATCTAATGCAGCCATGAAACTCTATGAGACTGCTCTGGCAATTTGTGATACTGTGTTGGGTGAGAATCATATAGCAACTGCAGCCACCTACAACAACATTGGTTCTGTCTTGGATCTCATGGGTGACTATGAAGGTGCTTTGGCAAAGTACGAGGAAGCTCTTGCCATTAACTTGTCCGCGTTGGGCAAGACTCATCCTGATGTGGCAACCACTTTCAAGAATATTGGGCTTGTTTTGGACAAAATGGGTGATTATGAAGGTGCTTTGGCAAAGTACAAAGAAGCTTTGGTCATCCAAGAGTCAGCATTAGGCAAGAATCATCCTCATGCTGCACTTACCTACAACAATATTGGACTCGTAATGATGAAGATGGGTAATTATGATGGCGCCTTGACAAAGTACAAAGTAGTGCTTGCCATTCGACTGTCAGCATTGGGCAAGGATCATCCCGATGTTGCAACCAGCCACAACAATATTGGGAATGGGCTGTATGCCAAGGGCGAATACGAATGGGCTTTGTCCAAGTACAAAGAAGCTCTTGCCATTCGATTGTCAGTATTGGGAAAGAACCATCATGATGTGGCAAGTAGCTACAACAATATTGGGAATGTGCTGTATGCCAAGGGTGACTATGAATGTGCTTTGTACAAGTACAAGGAAGCTCTTGCTATTGAAGAGGCGGTGTTGAAAAAAATTCATCCTGATGTGGCACGCAGCTATAACAATATTGGACTCGTAATGATGAAGATGCAAGACCATGAAGGTGCTTTGTCAAATCACAAGAAAGCTCTTGCTATTCGCTTGTCAACATTGGGCAAGAATCATCCCTCAGTGGCAACCACCAACAATAATATTGGCTGTGTTTTGCAAGAGATCAATGACTGTGAAGGTGCTTTGTCAAATTACCAGGAAGCTCTTGCCATTCAATTGTCAGTTTTGGACAAAGATCATCCCGATGTGGCAAGTAGTTACAATAATATTGGGCTTGTGATGCAGAATATGGGTGACTATGATGAAGCCTTGCTGAAGTTTGAAGTGTGCCTTGGCATTCTAGTTGATTTGTTGGGCAAGGATCATCCAGATGTGGCAACTGCTTGTGGAAATATTGGATCTGTTCTGTGGAGTAAAGGCGACTTCGAAGGTGCTCTGTCAAGTTACAAGGAAGCTCTTGAAATTAGATTGCCAGCCTTGGGCAAGAACCATCCTGATGTGACAACCACCTACAACAATATTGGTTCTGTCTTATATTCTATGGGTGACTATAATGGAGCTTGTTGAAATTTGAAGCTTGTCTTGCCATTCTGGAGCCAGTATTAGGAGCGGAACATCCTGACACCAAGACTTGCCTGAAATTACTGGAAGGCGTGAAGGCAAAAATGCAGCAACCTTGATTATGACTTGTACTGCATTGATCTAATAAATACAACACGCCACTGATTCCATTACCCCTCCGTACATAGTTTCAACCCTGGGCTGTTTAGAAACGTCTTTCCTTGACTATCTATATTAGGACACAAGCTCCACCTAAAGCAGTCAGATAATGCAGTAGAAGTCTTTGAAGGTGACTGCAGCAAACTATAGACTCCAACTGCCCATATTACACTGACTCCCAAAACTATAAGCCCTTGTGGATGTCGAGTCACAGCATGCATTGGCTTCCAGGAATGAGGTCTATCAGGGTCGACCACCGGTACCGTTCCATACCATACACTTTTAAAAGAAAGTCTATCCAGGCAGTCTTGGCGGCGATTCGAATCCTTTTTTAGAACCGGTGAGCGACCAAACACCCCTAACTGACTAGCCAAGCCAAGGGCTCAAATAATTGAAGCCTGGCCCTGGCTGGCTTCCGTAGATAATTTCCTTACTCTAAACCCCATATATTAAGGTATGGTAAACGTTGCTTTAGAATAGTCAAGAGGGGGTTTAGAGTAAGGAAATTATCTACGGAAGCCATGCAGCCGGGGTCAGGCTTAAGCTTTAGAATAGGTGGATTATTATTATTGTTTTTTATTATTATTGTTTTTGCCAACGGGTTTTTACATGCATCCATCGACACCCCCTTCCCTCCCCCCCTTTTTTTGCCCTGCTCACATATTCATTGCTCTCCTCGTACG
>CAICTM010000454.1:0-36315 GCA_903772945.1 Seminavis robusta | reverse complement strand
TAATGTATCTATTTAGCATTCTTTTTTCTCTCCATCTCCTCATTGCTCTCCCCGTACGCCCACCACAACCGCCACCCACCACCGCAGCCACTGCTTTGCCGCGCTTCGCCCCCCTCGCTCCTTAACGTATCTATTACTAGTATCATAAATTATTATTAGTATAGGGAACTTTGTTTGTTTGTTTGTTGCTGCATGTGTCGTGGTCGTGGCAGGGCTCGAGGCTCGATATGCATAGTAAACACTCTCTATATATGCAGATCAATCGTCAACCACGTCAACCCTTTGCTGCCTTCGCATACGTGGTTCTGCAGCATTGATACTACATCGAGTGGAGACTAGCGTCAGAAACACAACATCGATCGATATATCCTCAAATTCGTAATAAACAATGATGGAAACTCTTGGCGTCAGTGTCTTCCATTTGGAACAAGTCTTTGCGGAAGAAGAAGTATGTGCTGCCAGTCATGCCGCAACTGGAAATCCGCTCTCTAAAGACTCCAAAGTCTATGACATTGAGGATCTACGCGGTCCTCCCGGGGTCATTCGAACCAAGGGAGCCAGCATCGTTTGTCCAATCGATGGAAAAATGGGTGCTGCGTATGTCCATTGTCTGGAAGGAGATGACCATGTGGGAGAGGCAACTCATATGCTCAGTTATTCTTGGAATTATTCGATTGGGGATATTGTGGATACTCTGAATGACTTCTGCCAACAAAATCAGCTTGATCCCAAGAGAACGTATATCTGGATGTGCTGTCTATGTGTGAATCAACACCGGGTAGTAGAAAACTCCGCTCAGCACAAATCAGGAATGATAGCATCTACCAAGGTGGACTTCTTTGCCATCTTTGGAGAACGAGTCAAAAAGATTGGTCATTTGCTGGCCATGATGGCTCCATGGAAAGCACCCATCTACATCACTCGAGTTTGGTGTATATTTGAAATCTTTACGGCTCACAGGATGGGTGGTTGCAAAGTGGATATTGTCATGCCACCCAAGGAGAAACAATCACTAGAGCAGGATGTTGTTGATAACGATAGAGGCATCAATGCTCTCTACGAGACACTTGGCAACACAAAAGTTGAAAATGCCAATGCATCAGTCGAAAGTGACAGGCTGTCTATTCTTGGTCAAGTACAATCGGACGTTGGATACTCTGTGCTCAACAATCTAGTCAATGACTTGTTGCGTGGTTGGATGCAAGGCGTCCTGACTCAGCTGGTGGAAACCAGGGAAAACACAAATAATGTGGGCTATGTGAATTTTTGCAACCAAATTGGGGTTATCTTAAGGACAAAGGGGGAACACAGTGCAGCCATGAAACTCCACCAAACTGCTCTGACAATTTGTGAGGCTGTGTTGGGCAAGAACCATGAAAAAACAGCAGAAACTTATAGCAACATTGGAGAGGTATTGCATGATATGGGTAACTATGAAGGTGCCTTGTCGAAGTACGAGGAAGCGCTTGCCCTTATATTGTCAGTGTTTGGCGAGAATCATTCTGATGTCGCCTCTGCCTACAACAACATTGGGTTTGTACTCGATGATATGGGTGACAAAGAAGGTGCTTTGGCCAAATACAACCAAAGTCTTGCCATAAAAAAGTTAGTATTGGGCGAGGAACATGAGAATGTGGCAACCACCCACAACAATATCGGTCTTATTTTGGCTGAGATGGGTGACCATGAAGGTGCTCTGGCAAAGCAGAAGGAAGCTCTTGCCATTCAATTGTCAGCATTGGGCAAGAATCATCCTTATGTGGCAAGTACCTACAACAATATTGGTTTTGTTTTGGATGAGATGGGTAATTATGAAGGAGCTTTGGCAAAGTACAAGGAATGTCTTGCTATTGAGTTGTCTGTATTGGGCAGGAATCATCCTGATGTGGCAACCACCCACAATAACATTGGCTCTGTTTTGTATGAGATAAGTGACTATGAAGGTGCTTTGGCAAAATATGAGGAATCTCTGGCCATTAGGTTGTCAGCATTGGGCAAGAACCATCCTGATGTGTCTTTTACCTACAACAATATTGGTGTTGTTTTATATAAGATGGGTGACTCTTCTGGAGCCTTGTTGAGATTTCGGGCATGCCGTGCCATTCGGGAGCCAGCATTGGGAGCAGATCATTGTGACACCAAGGAGTGCTTGGAATGGATTGAACGTGTCAAGTCAGAAATGCAGCAACCTTGATTTGGGAAGGTCCAGAAGCGGTAAAATTGCCAATGCCTTCCTTCCCCTTACCCTTTAGAACATTGATGGTCCTCGACGGTTCCCGTGTGTTGCTGCTTCTACAATTTTTCCCTCGGCAATCTAGATCTGCATCACTAGTCATTGACCTTTGGCTCCCTTTTCCTTTCGCTGGCCTCCTTGGGTTGGTCTGTCTTTAAGTTTTCGTGGGGATCCGTCTCCATCGGAATTAGAGTTGGTCCTGATACGACAGATCAGAGGCTATACTTTTCGCGTTGCTCAAGGAAAAAGTGAATCAACCCGCACCCGTCACGACGCCACAACGTCCTCTTAGTAGAAGTAGCGAGGGAGATCGACTGCTTGTACAACAACAATGCTGGGCAGACAGCTTGAACGACGGCAACATCGTGGCGGAACCCTCCTCCTCTCGGGTACTGGTTGGCTGATCAAGGAGCCAACATGCCACACGGATACGATATACTTTTGCTTGTTTAGACGTTCAAATCTTTTTGAATCAATGCTGGTTGTCGATAGATGAATTGTAGGTGTTGTTTCCAAATGCCTCGTCAAGCATCGGACTCTCTAGCGCTTCTTCCGTGGCATTGTGATCGCACGGCAACGAATCGATGTTGCCGGCGATGCTTGCGATTTCTGTGCAGAGTGCTTCGCTGACTAGATTCTCCATCATGTCGCTCACTAAACGTTCGAACGTGTTCAGAATAGAATCCGCCACCGAGCCCGACAACTCCAAATCGGAGACCGTGACCGACGCATCGCATTGCGAAATGCTCAGTGACGGCTCCAATTCATTCTCCAGTTGTTGTTGCCACGTTGTCGTTACAAACCCATCCCGGACGATCCACGCCATGGTTCCAGCACCATTGAAAAAGGAATAGGTCCACTCGTAGTCTGCCTCACATGTCATTTCAAAATTGGCAATGACAACTCCCACTTGCGACGACATTGACATTTGCTTGGTGGTGGTGGCGATTGGTAGCGAATCCGGCGATGTAGTTTGGTCATCTCCCAGATATTCGACGACTTGACACGCTCCATTTTCCGTGGCAATTTCCAAGTCGAAAGAGAGTAGAGCCTCCATGGCAGTGGCTGTCGGGATCAACACAATGTTGTTGTCCGTGGCAGGACAGGTTTCGGAACAGTCACAAAAGAGCCCACACAATTCATCTCGAAGGATTTCCGTGGCTACCGTGCAATTGGAAGTACCGGTAGTATCCTCCATGGGTAGTGTCTGACTGGGTGCTTCTGTACTAGTAGGATTGTCCTCGCTGTTGTCACCACAAGTGATCTGTCCGGTTCCAAAAGGCCCCGTGCCTCCTCCAAAACAGGCGCCCACGCCACCAAATGCCTCTGGATACCACTGACAGGGAGTCTTGTCGCTTTTGAGCTTGTGGATACAGTCGGGACAGTTGTTCTGGCTGGTACAAGCCGCATTGTCGGCATCGTAGCGGTCACAAACGACATTGCCATTTCCTTCATCAGGATCCAATGCGGCATAGTAGCAAGAAGCGCCAGTGTCGTCTCCCTGGGAACAATCCGAGAAGCATTCCCCCGCCACAAAGACACAGCTGGTGCCAGCGCTGTTGACACAACTGCGACAAGTGGTATGGATATTGCAACGGCCGGAAGACTGTTTATTGTTGTTGTTGTTATTGCCCGTGGTTTCTAGTAGAAGTGGATCTTTCTTCCTCTTGCCGTTGGTTGCTGGTTGTTGTTCCGTCTTGTCCTTTTTGGGCCGACGAATGGGTATCAGTTTTTCAACCCGGCCAACTGCCAAATTCAGTTGCCAATATCCATTTCCATTGGAGGGAAACAACCTCCGACCCTCTTGGGCCTTGAGGTATCGTTTGTGGGATTTCTCGAGGACGGATGATGTGTTGTTCAGGGTGGTCGTTCTGGTAGCGCTGAGGAGGAGGATATTAGCTAAGAGCACAAACGTGGTGACAGCCACGGCTGTGGTCACGGAACGAGACCAACTGGGTAATATCCCATGGCAGGCTGATACAGTTGGATTGTCTTCGTCTCGAGGGGATGGTTGGGCTCTTGGTCGGTCCTCAAAAGCGCCCGTCGAGTTTCCCACGGGAGAGTGACAGCCAATGCTGCCAACGGCACTTTCGGCACTTACACCACCAGAGATTCCTCCTTCCATCTGATGAGAATAATCTCGGTCATGAAGGCTGCTAGCTGGAGCCATTGTCGTCGCTTGTACCGTACCTATATTATTTGGGCTGCCTTTCCAAGCAATCTGTTTTTGATCATGCAGCAAGGCCTTGATCACACTATTACTCCCAAGGCAAAAATGCGGACCAGATCGAATCGAATCTTGTGTGGCGATCTGTTCTGATGCCCGGATCTTTATCCCCGACTGACACACGGAAGTGCGAGGCATTCGCCTGTCGTATCCACGTTGGACAACCACGCTAGACTTCAAACCACTCGAACGCCGAGGATAAGTACAGGTCCCGGTCCATACGGAACCGACCCCCTCGCTCCTTATTAACGCATCTATTTAGTACCGGTATTTGTTTTCACACCTTAAAAGTGGGGTTTTATAGAGTGCAGCAAAGGACTGAGCAGCTGGTCAGAGAAACGAATCTTCAATCAATCGTACCATTCAATTGTGTTTTAAGCAGAGAGCCTACTTACTATAGCTACTTGTTGGACCATCCTTGGCTGCATGAATGGTAGTACACTCCAACTAAATGGCTGCCAGCTGGGCAGAAATATGAGCGCTCCGCACTGTACAGTACCGGTACTAGAGGACAATGATAATAAATACAAAATAGATGAGATAAGGAGCGGCGGGGGGGGTAAGCTAGGCAGAGCTACGGCATTGGTGGTGGTTACGGTAGACTAGATATACCATACTTGTACGTACCTGCGACTCTGTTGAAGTTCCACGTTTGCGGACCACGCTTTTCTTGTGTAAGTATTATCCTTTAACCTTATATCTGAAGAGCAGTTTTCGAAATATTGCATCCGAAATCCAGGATCCTCATCGTCGCCAAAGATGGATCCTGTTGCTTGACGAAGTCATTTGTTTCTCATTAATTTCAAAATTTAGGCTGCAGAAGCAAGAGTTAAAACTATAATACACAAAACAGTCAAATTGCAATAAGCAGTGTCTATATACAAAGTTGTATTGTTGGAATGAAGATAACGCGACAGCAGCTGAGTCGAAGACCGTGGTATCGGGAACATGCCATTCAAGTTTCTGTGGCCTGTGTGTTTCTATCGGTTTTGGTAGTCTTTCTGCTGGTCTCTGCGGGAATCATTGACGATGAGACGAATCCTCGGCCGTTGCTGCAAGTACAAGCAGTACAGCAGCAAGCCAACTCCAATTTTCCTTCCCAATATCCTCCTTTGTCCTGTCAAGAATGGCTGCGGGATATTCCACACTACCGACTGCCGCTGCGGGATTACGTTCCAGAGTTTCAAGATCCCAATCATGGCAAACAATTCACACGTGTGACGGACGGATATCCCTTCTTCACCATTGCCTTGCACAATGAACAATTCGACCCGGCTCGATGGTCCATTGTCAAATGGGGCCATTACTACGAGACGGCACTCACGGCGGCATTTTCCGCCGTGCTCAACGAGACTGTGTCTAGTGAACCCGTCGGTACTACCGTACGTGTCTTGGATGTCGGTGCCAATATTGGCTACTTTTCACTCCTTTCCGCGGGCCATCACGGGAATATTGTAGTGGATGCCTTTGAACCCAATCGTGTCAATGCCTTTCGCATCTGTCAGAGTTTACAAATCAATCATTGGTTGCCCAACGAGTATGAAATCAGACGACAATCAAGACAACTATCACAACAATCCACGGTCAATTGTCATCCTTATGGAATTGGAAAAGACGTGGGAAAAATGGTCTTTCACGAAGTGTACAATCCTGGAGCGGGCAATTTCGTGGCACAACCCAACGACCACACTCTCTCCAACAGTACGTTGCCCGTCATTACGTTGGATGCTTTTGCCGAGAGTCGCGGATGGTTCATCTCCAGTAGTAATACCAATCGCCCTGTCATTGCCCTTTTCAAAGTCGACGTCGAAGGATACGAACTCCACGTCGTACAGGGCGCCACACGCCTACTGAGCAGTCATCTCATTCGCAACATTTTCATGGAAGTTTCCGCTCGGACGAGGTCCGAAATTCACGACAGTCGTGCCGCTGTACAACTCATTGCCGAGGCGGGATATGACGTCTATCAGTACGGAGGATTCCGAGGTCCCAAACACGTCGTCAATTGGTCGTCTCGTGATCCCAAAAATTTGACCGATTTGGTCATTCAGGAAGTCACCAAGAAGCGACATCCACAACTGAACTTGTGGTGGAAGCTGGCTCCCAAAAACGCCAAAGCGACGACGCAAATAAGCAAGAAACAATAAATGCAGTGGTGTGTGGGAAGAATACCAAAATGAATAAGCGAGGGATTCATTGCGGTGGTATAATAGGCAGAATCCCCAACCCGACAATCGTTCGTCGACCCCCCGACACAAGAAAGTGCATGGGACTAGGGCAAAATCGGGGATTCCGAGTCGAGTGGCCCTTGAAAAAGGAACAACAACGAAAAACATGGACGCCGGAGACGTTGGTTGCTGCATGGTACGAGTCAAGTCGAGTCGAGTCACATTCTGCAGAGCCATGCAGGGGCCATCGATCGTTTTGGCTCTACATGGATGGACTATCTATCTATAGATCCGAGGAGCAAGTCCGTTAGAAGATCGAGCAGCGTATCTCTAGTATGTTGTTTGATTCAATATACAGATTTTGTTGAGTCATTGCGGGAGTCAGTGGTATTCGGCAGTTTCCTGCCGTGCGTCAACTTCAAAGACTTGGACCTCCACTGGGTTGACTATAGGCGGTGCTTGCGCCCTCATAGTAAGGGCAACATCCCTACTAGCTTGAAAGTATGTTCCGAGGGATCTTGATTTGAAGTGTCTATATCCTCCTTAGAATGAGCACACAAAGTACCGTACTAGCAATAGCAAGTAACACTTGGACTGTCACTCAAACAAAATTTTAATTAACAGAACAACAGCCAAGCTATAGGAAACACAATGCATGCACACAGAATGATGAATCAAGGTTGCTGCATGTATCTTCGCCTTGTCTAAACTGGAATGGTTACCATCCCCGGTAGGATCGGAAAGGAGAGGACGGCTGGATGTGCGTGGGTTCTTGAAACATGGTGCGAAACTCTCACGGTGAGTAATACTAGCTACATGTAGTACGATATCCGACTCTCCTTGACAGTTTGGTGGAAGATCCATCGATTACATGTAGTAGGGTGGTCAGATCCTTGACGCTCTGAGGCAGGCTGCGAGTTTGGATCCTCCAGCCAGCGTACCGGTAACCTTTCAATGCAAAGAAACGCAGCTCCCAGGGGCATGCCTTGGCTGGCTACATGTACTTGTATGTATCATCTAGCTAGCTAGAGCTACAGATGCGTCGTACATGTACATGTATTCACTTGCTCCGACTTGCAACTATGAACCCAACTCGGATCCCGCTATCAAAGAAAGCTCCCTCTACCATAGTCTAGCTTCTAGCTAGCCTGGTAGGTCTCCTCCCGATCAACAGACAGCTGTTTTGTTTCCAAAAATTGGATATATTGGAGAGTCATGGTGACGACACAACGTCAGCTTTCCTTAATTAATGTTATGTCTGGAAATTTGCTGCGACGAACGCTTCGAACAGTAGTTTGAACTTTTGCTCATCATCTATCTACTGTATCTACAAACCAGGATACCGGTTGGTGGCAAGCAACAGTCACAATTTCACCGGTACAGGTTGTGCCTTATGTCGCTAGAACTTGATTTTCGCAGGATTCGTGTCATACTGTACAACTATTTACAGTAAGTACTCCTATCGGCTGTAAGTAGTCATTACAAACAGACATCTTGTCCCATCTTGTGTATTTAAGAAGTCTCAAGATTAAAGTCGTCTTCAACGTCCAATAATTGTTTTTGTTATCGAGTGACCACGTTCGTGAACTTGGCCTTCTTGCGCAAAATTTTATTAGAATAACACCGAGGACGCCGACACGCCATTCGCTTCGATGACTGCAACAGTTGCCATCGCTATTCTTGGTGACAGCTTGCTTGCCCAAGATATCGAATGGCGACCTAGCTACCGGTAGCTCAGGTGCACTCTCACAAACAGACAAAGGGAGCACAGTCTGATACCCCTCTGTATAGGTTTACAGCATCATGATGATCAAGTCCACTAGAAGCAGCATCAGGCAACCCATGAATAAGCGCCCCAGCAACCGTTGCGATCCTCCTCGATTGCCGTTGCGTCGCCCCATGAAAGACTACGACGACGATGACGTGGACGACGAGACGGAAGAAGAGTCTCAAACAACGACGGCCATGGAGAGTGGTCCCACCATTCATACGGCTACTACTAGTGCTACCACAAGTAGTAGTCGCCGTTTGCTACGTCCCGATTCGGTCACGGCGCTGCTGCACGATTTCTACGACGACCTGAATTCCAACATTCACAGCAAATCGCGGGAATGCTGGAAGGCGTTCTACGAAAAGTATCATGCCGCGAGTTACCAAATGGTCCGTCCTTCGGGGAATCCATTGGACTCGTGCGGTTTCATTGATCTCTTTTGTCACGACGACATTCAATTGCACGAGTTTGCTTTAGTACGAGTCGATCGCGTCCAACTATTGGCGGGAGGATTGGTGGCCGTCGTCATTTATACCGTCGATCAAATCTTTTCCTATAAAGGAATACGACAAGAAGATCGTGCCGTCTTGACATGCGTCGTCGAAGAATTGCATGGAGATTTACGGATACGACACGAACATCGATCTAATGGGCGGCCTTTGCCTGTCAGCAATCTTAATGAGAGCTCTAGCTCTAGTAGTCGATGGGAAGAACACCAAAGCCAACCAATACCCGCCACCAAAGATGAATGGCGCAATACCAAACAGTCAGTATTCTAACAGAACCTAGAGAATACAAATAATGGTATATCTAGCTACAACTATGTCTAGTACATGTAGTTAGCTAGTTGCAGTGATCCCGAGCGTCCAGAAGGCGTGGTGGCGAGCTAGATTGAAAGCCGTCATACAGAACCAACCAACACAGCAAAGCTCACTTGATCTTTGGGTACTGCAACTAGCTAGTAGACTAGCTTCAACTCAGCCACACACTAAAAGCAGCAGTGTTGTTACAACCAGCAGAGGACGGATGGATTCTTGAAACACCACGGAAGGACTGCTTGACGCTGCAAAAGTTCCTTGTTCCGTAGTGAAACTAGTGATGGGCGGATCTTCCTCTTTGGAAGTACAAACTCCGGATGCGCAAAGAATTCCTGTAATGGCGACGGCGGACAGCGCAACAGCAATGACAACAATGGCACAGAGCAGTCGCCTCCCACCAACCGTGTTGGTGTCCGGCACACATGTACTACATGGTGTGGACTGCTGCTGCTCCAACACATGTGCACTGACAACAGGTTCCAGTTCCGTCTCGACCAAACGGGCATTGGCCAAGATTGTGCCATGCGGGCCATCCTCATTGTCGTTGTTGTTGTTGGTTCCAGTAACAAGAGAAGCAGCAGCATCTGTGGGGCCCACGGCAGATCCTTTCAAATGACACATATCCGTTGGCAGCCATGAAGGGTGCCTCCTCACACAGTTGGTGCTATCGGGACCAATGCCGTCCCATGGACTTTCTCCTTCCTCTTGCTGGTAGTCGGGAGGATCGGGTCGAGATGAATCCGTGGAGACCATGTTCATGAATTGAATTGTGGAACTAGTCTAGCTTACTTTCAATGATATCGTATATTATGAGAGAAACATGAGGCTGCAACTTTTGCAACACCCATACGGCAGTACAGCATCCAAGTCCCAAAACTTTTGAGTGCGCTAGCTACAGCTACAGCTACCAGAATCTGAAGGGTTCTTGAAATTGATGGAAGACTCAATTATTGTTCCGCGAACATTTGACTCAATGGCCGGAAACGGGAGACAACTCTACTATTTTGACAGTAACACAGTTGTGAAATTAGCTTTATGTATTTGAAATTGAAACAAATGCACGGAAAAACGTTAATTTGGTGTGTGGTTTTGTTTGGCTGGTTTTCACAAATTGGGGATGCTAGTTTATCATTCTCTCAGAATGAAACTAACTAAAACCATGAATTGAAACCACAGTTTCCGGACATTGCTGAAGGCTTCTTGAAATTGACGGAAGTGTGATGCAATGCCAACAGTAGTTTTAGACTAGAAATACTCAGACTTTACCGGAAGCTAGCTAGCTAGAGCTAGCCAGCTAGATAGCTACTAGTACAGTCGCGGAAACAACTGCGACAGCTCGCTCGACTGAACTGACTGAACAATTCGCGCGTCTAAGTAAGCAAGACTGGTACCGTACTGTACGGCGCGGTAGATCTACCAGGCACAAGTCGATCGATGCTTGGGTTCTTCCAACATGCGGTCTGACTTTCCACGACGCTGACTGAGTTTCCACGCTAAGCTTTTTACTGTAAATTTATTTATTTATTTTCCCCCCAATTCGCTCATCCGCGCTATCAACGGTAAAATCCATCCACCCCCAAGCAAAGGATCCATCCATTGAAGGGTAATATTAGTCATCCTATCCATACTAGTAGGAGTAGTAGTTTAGACCAATCTGTCAAACAACTACCTGATCTCTGCACTGTCACCTTTGGCAGATAGATAGTAGCAGGGTGCCCCATTTTTGATTATCCAAGAGTATCTTGCTGTCATTGGTATACCCCTACCATTACCATTATCACTCTACTATTATACCCCATCCATTGAGATTGACCAATGACGAGTGGTACTAGTGTGAATGGCATTGGCCGTGTCCGGTCCAGAGCCCATCCTCCCTCCAATAACCGCCATCTTGGTACTACTACTAGTAGTGCCATTGGGAATGGTAATGGTGGTACCGGTAGCGTCCAAGGACATCGAAGACGGAAAAAAAGTCAGCTTTGGGGACCTGGTACTGGTTGGAGCACGGTTTGGTTTTGGCTCTTTTTTGTGGGGGGTCTACTCTTCCTTTCTACCAATGTCAATGTCATGTTGAACACGATATTTCCAAAAGAAGAACAAAATGATACTCCTCCTAATGATCATACTGCTATGCATAGTAGAAAGAGTAAGGAAGAATTGATACTCAATCATCCTCCACCTTCCAGAAAACAAAAAGACAAACCCAAACTTTTGCAAAGACTGGAAGAATCCAAAAACTCACAAAACAACTACAAGTACAAGCAGCTATACAAGCCAGACTCCAAGAAACCAATACTACCAAAACTGCACCAAGAACAAGAACACAGAATTCCATTCAACACAAAAACAAGAAGAAATATTGCTGATATTACCTATGCTCAAAGGAGACAAGCTGCTTATAGAGATGACCATGATGATAATCATCATCCAGAACTCCAATATGCTCCACAACGAATCCCTGGATATCTACCCAAGAGTCCTCGCACTCTTTTTGGGTTTGTCATGAGAGATTTTGTCACTCGAGTCTGTTCCAGGAAAATTGCACAATCCAACATTCTAGTTGTCTCACAAGATGCTCCCACGGTCGCACAGCTCTTATTGCAAAAAGACAACAAAAACAATCCACAACAACCACAAGAATTGCAAAAACACATCAACTATACCGTGGGGGGATCCGCTCTCATTCATGCACATGCACAGCAGCATACCATTCACGGCATTTACGATGGACATGACGCCACCATCAGTAGTGCACAAGAACCATCCATCGAAACGTGGTGGAACAATCAAGATGGACGACCCAGTTGGTTCCTGCTCATGATGGTCGATTCCTATCGCAGCGACGAAGTACTACGACAAGCACACACACTACTCCAACAATCCACCGTCACCTACATGGTCGTCAGTTTCGGAGCCGATCCCAACTTTTTACCCTATGGAATCGACGCCATTCGAATGCTGCTGCAACAACACTCGTACAAAGTTCAACTCTTGTCCATTTCCCATGTCCAACACGATGTGTTTTATCCCAATGCCGACATTACCCTTGCGGGGCTCGAAAAGTTTGAATCCTTCTTGATTCATTCCGCACGATACGAACCGGTTCGGGGATATGTGTTTGCCACACAAGGATTGGATCTCGCCATTCCACTTGCCAGTGACACGGTACAGTCCGTTTCCAAAGAACAAATTGTCTACAAACCGTGCGATCCCACGTATGCCGGAATTCAATGGGACGACAAAAACCATCAAAATGTCACCATTACCTGTCGGAATCGGACCCAACCCGTCGCACCCACACTCACCACGGACATGAATCATCACAACCAATCGTCGGATCAACCACTCTTGCTGTGGCACTCGCATCCCAATTTTAATCAATCCGAGGCCGTCTGTACACGCATCCAACTCTGCAAACCACCCCGAGGCGTCAAACGGAAATCGGCCGGCAAATACTTTGCTCCACCCGATATTGCCGCCGCCACCATTGCATGTACCACGAGGATACTGCCCCAAACACCAAAACCAGCAGCAGTACCCAAAAAGACACGTCGACGACCCAACTTGTTGCTACTCATGATGGATCCCATTAGCCGAGCGCAGTTTCATCGAACTCTTCCTCAAACCAGCTATTTGATCCAACAAAAACTCAACTTCACTTCGTTTTCCTCCTACACGGCCGTCGGAAACAACTCGGGACCCAATCAGGCCGCCCTCTACAGTGGAGTGCCGCTGTCGGCTGGGAATCGAGAATCCATTGCCGATACCGAACGCGTCTGGTTGTGGGATCGATTGAAAAAGTCGTCAGCACAGTATGTCACGTTAAAGGCCGAAGACGGGTGCATTGCCAATAGCAACATGTTGCAATCCATCAATCCGCAAGTCGATCATGGCGAACAGTTGAATCGCATGTTTTGTTTTGATTTTCAACGTCCCAATTGTCTGGGAGGCAAACGAGCGGCCGAACATTTGCTCGAGTATACGCAACAATTCATCACTACCTACAATACTAATAACACAGATGACGACCAGCCATGGGCCGCCTTTGTCCACTTTATCGATTCCCACGAAGATTCCATGATGATGGCGGGGACGTTGGACGACTTGTTGTGGAAGTTCCTCATGAATCTGTACTCTTCACCAGACGAGCCGTCGAGTGTGTGGGACGACACTGTCATTGTGCTACTGTCCGATCACGGACTGCATTATGGAAACTACCTCATGACGAGACAGGGTCTCAAGGAGCGGTCGCAGCCCATGTTTCACATTCATTTGCCATCGAAATATACAACCCAAGCCCAGCGAGAGGTCCTCCACGACAACTCCAAGTACTACACGACACCGTTTGATGTTCACGAGACTCTCCTGCAGTTGCTTCTTCCGGAAGAAAACGCAGCCACGAAGGACTCGTCTCCAAAGCTCCAAGGTTCGAGTTTGCTGGAAGAGTTACCATCATCAGGGCAAACCTGTGAGACTACTCCTTTGATTCCAGAAGACGCGTGTAGGCTCTTTCGAACGACAACTACCGATCGGGGCGCTCTATCCTTGGCAGAGAGAATGGTACCAAGTCCCGCTTCGGCACTCTCGTTCTACTCCGACATTCCCAAGCAGAACAAGATGTCATTGGAAGCACCACCCATCGACGCGGAAGCTCTGAATACAACTCAAGCCTTTCTTCGTGGTACGGAATGCATGTGTGCCACCAATCGCCGCCAATGGAAACGCTGTTCCGAGCACCCGTGGTCCGCACGTAGTAGTGGATCCCGATTCCGAGACAAATCGCTGCAACGAAACTGGTCTTTGGAAGAGACATTTGCCATTGTCGACTGTCACAATACCACAACCAGTGTCCAGGTGCAAGTGCATCGTAACCCTTCGATTGTGGAACGACCTGCCGTCCAAAGGTCCCAGAAGAGCGGTATGGCTCGCCGGCGTCCCAGCATTATGTTTATCGAGGTAGATTCGGTGTCTTCGGCATATGCAGATCGGCATTTGCCAAAAACGAGAGAGCTTCTGGAACGATTCCGGATTCGCAAGACTATCGATGGGACAACCGGAAGGGCTTCTTTTGACTGTGGAAGCTCCAAGTGGTGCTCTGCAGATCTACAAGAGTTCAGTCCTTTTGGAGGCCCCAACTCCATACCGAACCAGATTAGCACCTTTGGAGGTTGCATGGTCACCACAGGTCCCACGGAGGACTGTGAAAAGACGTCAAAAACGACCGTTGGAGGTACAAGTCGCACAATCTGCTATGACGATACTCATTTGGCTTTTGGGATGGAACAAACAAACCAGTTTAGAGATTCAACAACGTGGTGTCGGGTGTCCGACATTGAGGGTAGTGAGCAGGTTGGGTCGTCACCCAAGCGCTCACCTTGGATCTTTGACATTGCCGAACGAGCTGGCTATGTGACCCTATTTGCAGAGGAGTTTTGCTTTGATAAAAGTCCATGGACTGCACGTGAGTTCTATTTTAGTTGCCACGATATTGCCTTTTGCTGTCGTGATTCAAAACGACTAAAAGATGCTTGCCATTTCTGTCCTCTTTAAAACAAAGAAAACAACATCTTCCCTCTCAAGGCGGACATTCTCCCCCATGAACTGTTTTGTCGCATAACCGAACGGCAAATCACGCGGAAGGGCGGAAAGGTTTCGGGCCCGCTTTGGAGGTATGTGGGAGCCACAGATCCAAACGTTCTAGGTATTGATGGAGAGGGAAGCTTTCCAAAAGCAAATGTCTCCCTCAGCTACCTCAAATCCATGTGGGAGGTCTATCCTGATATTCCCAAGCTTGCGTACTTGAATGCTTTGGCGGCTCATGTTTATGCAAAGTACCCAGTGTAAGTCTTGGCCATAACCATGCGTTCAGCAAAAGTTTATTTTCTCTTCTCTGTCCTCACCGGTATATCATTCAGTATGACACTTGCTGCAGAGGAATACGACGCTAATTTGGCATCGTTCGTGGAGAGTATGCTGGAGAGCCAGGACGCCAAAGACACAATCTTCGTTGTACGGAGTGATCACGGCATGCAAGGCCCTCCCAACAACTTGGACTACTCAACGCAAGTAGAAGCTCTGCGGCCATGGACAGAGATCATCGTCCCAAGGAGCTTTGCAAACTTTTCATTAGAAAGTTTGCATGAGAACCAACAAAGATTGGTGACGGGGCCCGACTTGTACCGGACATTGACCAATCTAATGGTCCAAAACGAGCCAGGGATCATGCCCAAGCCCTCCGAATGGATGATTGATATCTTGAATGACGAAATTCCAAAGTCGCGTACATGCGCCGATGCAAAGGTCTCGAGTGATTATTGTATATATGAAGACGAGAGGACCTTTGCTGCTCCGAACTTTGGGACGTGCAACTTGGCCGAGACTCATCAAGACTATCTGTGCCCGTCCCATGCAGAAGACTTTCGATACAGTTTGAGTGCCAACGTCCGTTCTCGGTTCATTTCCCGCAAGATTGAAGAGGACAGCTTTTGCCATGCCAACAACATTACAGATACCACACAGCGAGTCAGCTCGTCTTTGCAACAAAAATGGAGTGAGATCGACAAGCAAGTTTCCAAGTATCCCAAATCCCGGGTATCCGGTGGCATCTTCCTCTACCCGCGACAAACAGCCCTCATCACTTCTTTGGTCGGTCTATTGGCTGATTTCAAGATGAAGAGCGCTGGTAAACGCCTAGTCCTTTGCGAGACTGGCTTTGGCGCTGGCCACGGGAGTGCCACCTTTTTGGCGGCATCTCCCCACGTCGACCTTCACATTTTTGACAAGTTTGATCGACCGTACCAGCTACCGGTAGTGGAGCTTTTGAAGAAGCGATACCCTCACCAGACTATTACACACTACAGAGGAGACTCTTGCAAGAGTGTACCAGAGAACTTGGTCCCTGTGATCCGTCCAGGAGATTTGGGCGAAACGGATGTCAATTGCGATGTCCTCCATGGCAGTAGTCTCTGCAGGCGCGATAACATTGATCTTGTCGAGAAGAGTCCTTGTGGAGTGCTACTGACGACCACTGCCATGAATTCGCTGGTAGATGATGTTGTCTATTTCGGACCTAACGGACAGTGGACACATCTCATGAAGAATGGGTGTATCACTGATGTTGCCTGTTTTACCGAGGAAGACAAGAAACTGGATCGAACGTACGTGTTCAACAAGGGCGGTGCTACGATTTCTCACAAATTTTGCTTTGCCATTACCACGGGCAAGTGTCAAAAGTTTCAAGGACAAATAGGGCTTCAAGAACAGAACTGTCAGCGAACTTTGCCGCAGTTCACGAATCGTGTCTTGAATTTGGCGCATCTCTGCACGTCCTTTCAAGTGCCCATCCCGCCATTGGATTGATGGGGATTGATGGAGTGTTGGCAGTCTTCCAAACGACAATCAACTCCGTTCATTGCATGCCAATATCTTTCTGCTTTTTAGCTCAGGAGAAAGCTGGTGATTACATCCACATACCAGAGCGGAGCAACTGCAACACCAGATTCGATTCCGCTTGGGTTTCGGATGGGGGATTCCACGTCGTGGAAAGCGACACCCACATCGATCTTCTCCCACGATGGACCAAAACCTCATCCATACCGTAGTTTTGTAACAAAGCTCGGGAACCCCTTGCCAGCATCTGTGCAGTTTCCCATGACTCCTACCCTATTGTAGGTATCTTTCGCAGAATGGTATCTTTGCTGGGTCGTTGGGTAAGGAGGTTAAATACTCACACACGACCAATAACTTATGGTTATCAGCCAGATTTGGATTTATCAGGCCCATTCAAAGCTTTATCAGCCGAATCCAAACTGTCTTATAACTTTATCAGCCAGTTTCGTAGATTTATCAGCCGGTTATGGGATTTATCAGCCGATTTCGAAATCGGTTGATAAATGGCGAATCTGGCTGATAAGGAGCCGTTCCCCATAGGGATTTATCAGCCGATCGAAAACGGTTGATAAGTTTATCAGCCGACTTCGAAATTGGCTTCTAATGCGATTAACTCAGTCAAGCCCCATGTCAATACCCAACGACCCTGTGGGGCGGGGCATCGTGCAGGTATCTTTCGCAGAATGGCGGCATCGCGGCTGGAAGGGTGGTCAAGATAGCAGTCGAGCACCAGAGCCCCCACAATCTGAAGTTCCCACTCTTTTGTTGTTTGTATTCTGATACCATCAACAGGAGATTGAAGACAAAGACAAGCAATACCATACTGATACCGATACTGTTGCCTTGAAACAGAGCTTAGGTTGACTGATTGTTGCTCTTGCTGCTGTTTATCTTGCCGTTGCTGTTGCTGTTGCCGTTGCCGTTGCTGTTGTTCTTGCCGTTGCTGTTTATCGTGTGGTCGAGATTGTATCGTGTCGATTGATCTCAAAGGAAGTTGTGATTGAGTTGGGAGGATCCAAAATAAAACAAACAAAAAACTAAAAAAAGAAAAACCAGAAAAAGAAATCCTCAAGATGAAGATCAATGCCAAGACGATCCTGACCGTTCTGCTCGGACTCTCTCTCTCGGTCGAGAACCTTACCAAGGCTCAAGATGTCCAGCCTGTACCCACTGGTGCGGGTTCTACTACTGGTACCACTAACACTGGTGCCACTACCACTCCTGATCACCAAGACATGGTTGCTCTTGCTGATGGATCCGAAGACACCATTTTGGATTCCAACGTGGACGTGGACGCCATCTATGATACCAATCTGGAACAAGGCCAAGGTGAAGACCAACATGAACTTGAAGATGATCAAGCTGCTCATGACACTGCCAAGCCTGCCAAAGCTACTCTCAGTGATGAACAAGATCTTGGCTCTGCCTTTGCCTCCACTGCAACTAGTACCGACACGGACCCTAACCCTGATGCGACTCTTACCAACACCGATAAAGAGGATGCCACCGGTCTCGTTGCTCATGCTAATTCAATCGAGTCCTTTCAGTTGAGGGCAGTAGCCTCTCTGGATACACTCAAGAACCAGGTTGCTGACGCCCGGATCAACGGGGACAAATCGGACGTGGCAAGGGCCACTGCAAATGCCATCCGCGGCAGTGCCGCCTTGGTGGAAGAAGCCAAAGTGAAATCACTGGCCATGTTTGCCGACCTACAAGAACAGAAAACTACTGAGGAGTCCAATGGCTGGTCAGCTCAGCTGCAGATAAACTATCAGTCCGCGATGGCTCAAATCAATAGGGCGTTGAAATTGTTTCCTAAGGTGAGGCAAACTGGCACATGCAACCGTGATGGATTTCTTCCTTGGTTTTGCACATGATTGATTAGATATTCAGTGAACTTACTCTATGTTTTGATTCTCCTTGCGTATTCAGATGATTAGTTACTTGGAGGGTTCCTCGAGAGGGTCGAACGAGACGGAACAGACAGAGAAGAAACCACTCCCAACCAGCACACCCATTGAAGAAAATCAAGGCGAGTCAATGGCGGATAACACGAGCACTTATCGCCGAGGTCTCCAAGACACATCTCAGGCGCAAACGTCGCAAGAGATCAATTTGGATGTCCCGCCTTCCACCTCGGATTGGAATAAGGCCACATCTTCTGAGTCCCGCCAAAAGGAAAAGGAAACCTCAAAGCACCGCCGGATTCTTCGCAGTCGGTTTGAGGGGAATCATCGTGCTCAAAGCCATTTTGACCGTTTCACTAAGTTGCACGACGTCTTCCAGAAGGGAGACCATGACGGTATGAACCGTCATTTGGGCCCGATCCAGTCTCGCGCAACGCGGGCTCGCTCCCTGAACCAGAATCAACGCCACCTTTGGAGTGACACCCAGAACGCCAAAGCACAACAGTGCGAGATCTTGATGGGATGCATTGGCAAAATGTCCATTTGTAAGTGACTTTGGTGATCGTGGTGATCGTAGCTGTCCTTGACTTGCATGGCTTTGCAAATACTGACTCGACTACTTGATTCCCCGCAATGTGAAAAGACGACATGATTCTTTTCTTCTACTCTGATGATGTAAGTACTAACAGTCGATTGATGCCACATGTTTTCTATGCAGCTCAGCCTGAAAGCTCACACTGTTCTGTCCCCATCATTCATCTAAAGATTGACCCTAACAACGGAAAGATAGATGACAACATTTACATTCATACAGAAGGTATGCGCGCTCGGGTCGACCCAGTTTATTCAACTTGATTTCCTTCCTGACTGCATTCCCTTCTTGTGATTTTTCCCATGCAGCTCCAGATGTGTACGAAGTCTATAACCATGCCGACGTACAAAACGCACGCACACAGCTTCTCAACAACAGAGATTGGACATATTTCCGTGGTTCTGGTCGACCTGCATGGTGCGACAGGACGCTGAGGCTGTTCTCTCGAAATGTGGAGTTTGGAGGTGAGTACCCTCAATCTCAGATTTTGTTAACCGACCATGTCTTCTAAATGCACGTTTTGTTGGTGCAAGATGTTCCACACTGGGAAGGTGGCACGATCTCGTAAGTCGGTTTCCTGGACTCTACGATAGTAGTACCT
Organism: Seminavis robusta; assembly: GCA_903772945.1. Classification (NCBI taxonomy): domain Eukaryota; phylum Bacillariophyta; class Bacillariophyceae; order Naviculales; family Naviculaceae; genus Seminavis; species Seminavis robusta. The sequence continues at coordinate 16,609 of CAICTM010000454.1, read as the reverse complement.
TGCTATCATGATAAAAGTTCAATTTGCTTTGCTTGCTTCTCAATCCATCTTCCAGGGATGTATGTCATGCTCAAGGCGGGTACGTTATGCTTTAAAGCACCATATAGCCATGGGAACGAGCTGTTGATCAGTTTGTGCCAATCTAAACAAATCCTCTTGTCCCTTACTCTATCCGGTCCAGACACACATATGTCCAGTTGGATCAGATTGCAACAAAAGTTGGCTTCAAAGCTGCAGACGAGATTGCCAAGGAAATGTTCACGTGCTCCAAGAGGCTATACAACTCTAATGCCAACCCAAGGAAATCCCCATTTCCCTTTGTTAGGGAGCAAGAGGTTGGCATTGATACGGGAGCATCAAGTGTGGATGAATATGGTGGAAGTTCTGGAGGCGTAACTTCTGGTATTTCTGGGTCAACCCAGGACAGCAAGTCCAAACTGTTTGACAGAAGTATGTCTGGTAGTTCAGGTTGGTGGAAGTCCAGGGATGGAACCAAAGGATATCCAATGAGACTTAAAATTAGGTCCGATGGTCAGCAATATTGTGTGGATTGGCACACCGGTAGTGACCATGACTACCTTCATGCATACGATTGTCATAATGGCAACAACCAGAAGTGGTACTATGAACCAAGCACCAAACTGATCAGGTCAATGCATGACAGTCAAAGCAAATGCATGGAAGCAAAATCTCAGGGAGGCAATGACAAAGTTTACATGGCCACGTGCGACAGTGGCAATAGCAGACAGCGATGGACCAAGTATGCCACTCATGGGATCAAGAATGAGGGGAGGAACAAGTGCCTGGACAAACAAAGTGATCGTGACATAGTTGTAAACAATTGCCACTCAGGGCATAACCAGGATTTCATGGAGGTGGATTACAATGACTTTTTTTCAAACATGATACCCCCCAGCGTGGACTTCAAGATACAACTCGAATCATTTGAAGACGGCGTTGAATCAACCAATCCGCTCAAAGCAATTGAATTGAAGTGGAGGAACGGCGAAGAATGCCCCCAGTCAAAGCTTTCTTTGTGGGCTGGATTTCATGGATCGGAAATACCTTTTGAATGGGGTGACACAATTGTTTCGAATGATGGCACTGTGAAGACGATGAACTTACTGCCAGTCTCGTCAACAGCTGCTAGGTTCCGAATCAAATGCAACAACCCAGACAGACGTGTTTCTTTGTATGAGATCCTTGTCTTTGGCATCATCGAAGGAGGAAATGGAGAAGCCCTGCCTCAGTTCGAAGGTGTGACTTTGATTTGATTGTTATTGCATCGTTTCATGTAATGCCATGGCTTACCTGCCTATCACCCACAAATCTGTTACTACAGGTGCCTATGAGGAATCGTTCTTTGTGCCTACTGGCATTGAGACCGAGAACAGTCGTGATGATTATGGTCAGGTAAAAGGTATGATAAGGGTAGAGGGGTGTACTGGACTGCATGATTTGTTGCACACGCACTCTCTTCTAAAAAGCCATTTCTCTGCCTGGGAAGATGATACTGTGACACTCTACAAGTATGAGGAGGGTCGTGTGGTCGATGGGCTTGAGGAAGTCCAACATGACATGGTATGATTCTTGTTGGATTGTGCTGCATTGATGGTTATAGTTGTTGCATTCTAACATCCCAAACTTCTTGCCAGGTGGGGACCTACAAAAAGGTCTGGGACAATTGGCTGCAGCATGACGATGATAATCTGAGGAGGAAGTTACGGCAAACTTATTTGAGCCCATATCCCTTGACGAGCAAGCACTATGACAATTCAGATTTCTACATGGGGCTTGTCGGAGAGGCGGAGTCCAATGATGACATCCACTACCAGATAGTCAAAGGCTTTGCCCAACACCATGGCAGGTCCTACAGTGGCGATGCTTTTGAGGATCGTGAGAGTGAGTGCCCCATGGTGCCATTTATTGTTCTGAGGTCTTGTTGTTTGCTGTGACTAATGAACGGCTTCTTTTTCGTCTGAACAGAGGAGTATGATCGGTTCAATGACAAAATTAGCAGCAAGTATGCTTCTGTTCAGGTAAGCGCTCGAATTGTTCCTGCTCCTAAAGCCTTCCTATCCAACTCATCCTTATCACATTTGTGTTTCAGAGGGGCATCAACCTCGTCTTTGGAAAGGATGCTTCTGTGGGTTATATCTGTGGCGTCGACGGTGTTGTTAATCGTCTTGGTGGAGATAAGGTGAGCTTGTGTGATTCTGGACATTTAGGATTGCATTTTCAACAGCTCTAACCACCCCTTTTGCATAAAAAGTTCCCTGGTACATGCTGCTTGGATGCACCATTTCAAAACCCTGGTACGTCACACATATTGGTTGCTTCATGTATAGCTGATTCTCATTCAGTTTCAATTACTCACCAAAACATGTCACTGCTCCAAAGGTGGTGAATGGTAAGAAGTCTCGGTCTCATAGCTTTGAAAAGAGTCAAGCTGTGAAACTCTTACTGACCGGCAATGCTTTGATTTGTCTAGGGGGAGGGAGGTATGCTAAGTTTCCGGAAGTCTCATGATTGATGGCCTTACGAGCTTATGTGACTAAACATTTTTCCTTCTCTCCGGCCAGTTTGACTGCTCAATGACCTGCAACGAACGGGCTTCCTTTTTCAGTGGGCTCAGTGAAGAGAGTTGTTCAGCTGTTGGTGGCAAGTGCACATGTTCGCGTGCATCTTGAAAAGTTTATGTCTATTGATGGTAGCAGCTAAACTTCTTTGCTCTCTCCAACTCTAGGTACCTGGTGTCCAACTGCAACAGATTGCTCAGTCTTGAAAGATTGTGTTGATCAAGAGATGACTAGAGCTGAGAATGATGGGAAGTTGTCCTACAAAGCCTACCTAGAACCAGGTGCTGTTGAGAATCCAAATGACTTTGATGATTGCGGTGATTCTCGGGAATATTTTGGCTATGATCCTCTCTACAAGGTGCGATTTGTAGTTGTTTTCTAGCACTCAGCTGGTCAAGATGCTTTGTCTCATCTGTGTTTCCTTTTGAGCCTACAGAATGACGATGATGTGTGCGCGAACATCAAGCAGGCAAGTATTATTGTGACTGTACTTGCTCTTGAACAGCCAACATGTCATTCTGACTTATGCATGTTCTATGTAGCTTCACAATACCAAAGATTTTGGGTTTCTGGATGAGTTCTATTCTCAAGGATCGCCTGCTGTAGATCCTGGCAGAATGGGTGGTGGTGGCTATGACAGCAACTATCAAACAAATGCCAACGACTACACCCACACCAACATCGATACCACGGAGTGGGATGAGCTGTTCAATGTTGACAAAAGTGAGTCTTTTCCTCCAAGTCTCTCATGCACTGGGGGGACCCCTAGGGTGATTTTTGTCACTCATAATTGTTTGGCTTTGACACCAGAATGGTCGAGAACGAACTTGGTACAAGATGCTGGAGTTTCAGGTGGTCTTTTGTTTGCCCTGGGGTTAGCAAGGACTTTTGTTCAAAGCGCTGTTGATTTAACTGCAGACATTGAATGTACTTCTGAAATTTCATCTGTAAGCACATTTTGTAGGCACATGCATTGGATGTCCTTTTTGTGGCTGACTTGTTATAACTCATCACGGCTATTCTCACCCTCATATATAGAATATTGGTTGTGTGACTGTTAAGGTAAGTTCCTATTGCTTGCACTACTCACATGACAGAATCTTGAACTTACCATCTCCTGTTCACCTTCAGAATTTGGGATTTTTGGTTCTTCATATTGTTTTGATCGCCCTGAACTTTGCTTATGACGTTTGGGAGTTTTCTATTGCCGAAACAACAGAAATTGGCAATGTTGGGCCCATTGAGGCCTGGGAAATCCTGCAAGTGCAACACAAGAACAACGAGAGAATGTAAGTCAAGGGGTGAGAAGAGGGCTGTGCTTTGATTTTCCTGATTTTTCTTTTTGGTGATTTGCTTGCCGACTCTAGGTATGAGGGCATGCGATCATCCTTCGAAGCTACGGCCAAGGTTGACAACAATCTGGAAGGTCTTGGTGATCTTGTTGCTTCGTTGGTAGGGTTCCTTGGCAATGATGATGATGACAGCAATGGTAAAGTCAACATGATCATTTCAAAGCTTTCAAGCCTCGAAGAAACATGCCAGGGCAGGCGTGCTCTGATGGATTCGAGCCCTTCTACTGCCATCACAACCATCATTTCAAAGCTTTCAAGCCTCGAAGAGACGTGCGAGGGCAGGCATGCTTTGATGGATGTGAGCCCCTCTACTGCCCAAAATGCCGGTTGTGATGGCAATGACCAAGATGGGGATGGAGTCATTGACAATTGTGAAGAAGACAAATGTAAGATCTCTCTTAAACCAATGTGTTGGTTGGTATCATGTTGGCTCTAATCTGTCTTTGTCAACACCCAACACCCAGTCCCACCTTCGGTGCTTATCCACAAATCTCTTCTGAAGTTAAAAGATGATGGAGCGACAAAGCATGTTCAAAGCGAGGTTTTCAGTTCTACTGATGAGGCAGTCGCCTCTGTACGTGGTGCTTTGTCAGTTGTGGATGACTGTGCTGGGGCGAAGGATTTGGTGCTGAATGTGACTGTCAAGGGAATCAGTGAGTGTCAAGCTGTTGTATCGGCTGCTCCTATCCAATGGTGCAATGATGCTCCTGTTATTGGTAAGATTGAAGAATTCTCGGTCCGTGTGGACACCAAACCCCCTGTGATTAGCTGTGGCTTCCAGGCTTCAACTGCGCCGGACAAGAAGATCCTCTACGTGGAAGAATTGCATGAATTTTTTGATCCTGGGTTATTTCTCCAGGTAGAAGATTCCTGTTCTGACGAGGTCCATGTGGATGTGTCCATTAAGAGCAACGAATTGGACATGACTGGCCCCAGTGCCATCCTCTCCCTCGCCAATATGAAGAACACCACCCAAACATTCCCAAAGCTCTTTTTGAACCAGGCTACCTGCTCCAACACCCAGAAGGCTGGCTTCTGCCAAGATAGTCCCATTGGTAGCCGTGTCTATGAGGTTGCAGTGACAGCCACAGATGCTGCGGGCAGGTCTGGATCTGATACTTGCAATGTGATTGTTGCTCCCATGAAAATGGCAAGTGATGAGAGAGAGCTTCTCCATGACGGCCTGAGTCTGGAGAAAGGTTCTAGGATGGTGGAGGAGTCCGGTGCCCAGAACCTGCTCGAATCGGTTAGTTTTGTGCATCACTTCTAGCCTGGTTGGTTGACTGGATGGCTTTTGAGTGGCCTGTGCTGTGCTTCACTACAGTTTAATTGTGGAGGTACCTTCTTTATTTTTGAAGAAGGCTTTAGGTTCTAATACATGCAAGGAGAGATGTGCATGTACGTAGAGCAGGTCCCCCCCCTACCAAGGATACTACATAATTAGTTTAGCGAAAATGTTGCATGGAAATATTTTGCATGTATTCTTTCAACTTTACCTCGGCAGTCTTGCTGCCAGAGCCCTCAACCCCTTTAATTGTTTTTCCTGCTACGGTGGTCCCTGCAGGTATAAGGGTAGGGTTAGAATACAAATAAGTCAGCAAAAACTAAGTAAGTATCCTAGCTAGGATGGTGCAAACCAGCTAAAGCAATTTACATCCATCTAGTAGGGGATCTGCTTCTACCAGGAAAAACTCTAAAGCAGCGAAAGCTATATAACTAGTATTCTAGCTAGCTAGGGTGTCTGCTTCTAGCTTGCTAGGGAATCTCTTCTAGCTAGGGGGGATTTGCTTCTAGCTAGCTAAGCACAAGTTAAGCACTAGCTAAGCACTAGAGGTGTCTGCTTCTAGTTAGCTAGCTATAGGGGTATCTGCTTCTACACTGAAACCTTTCTGCCGAGGTTACACAGCTCCGCTGGCTTAAACAGTGGCTGGTGCAAGCAACCATAGCCAATGCCGAGCTCAAAGTCCTCATGTTTGTTCTTTCCTGCGATCCTGTTGCCTTTGCCACCGCAGTGGAAGCTATTAGTTCACATCCAGCACCTTGTGCATTTTACAGTTCCAGCCACGTTGGTTGGCCGGTGCCTCTATCTAGCTAGCTAGGGTAGGTTACCTGTACGAAGTGGTTTCTGGAAGACAATACGTGTAAAAGCCCTTGCTGCAATCTCACCTTGGCAATTTCAATCCATTTCAGGCAGGACTTGGTATCAGGATGATCTGATCCCAAAGCTTGCTCCCGAATGGCACTTCTCAAATTTCAACAAGGCTCCAGAGTAGTCACCCACGCAATATAAAACAGCCCTAATGTTGTTGTAACTGGCTGCCACCTCAGGATGATTCTCGCCCAATGCTGACAATCGAATGGCAAGAGCTTCCTCATGTTTTGACAAGGCACCGTCATAGTCACCAACATCATAGAGAACAACACCAATGCTGGCGTAGGTGGTTGCCACCTCATGATCATTCTTGCCCAATGCTGACAAGCTAATGGCAAGAGCTTCCTCATACTTTGCCAAGGCACCTCTGTGGCGACCCATCTTACTCAGAGCAAGACCAATGTTGTGGTAGGTGCTTGCCACATCAGGATGAGTATTGCCCAACGCGGACAAGCTAATGGCAAGAACTTCCTCGTACTTTGCCAAAGCACCTTCATAGTCACCCATAGAATAGAATACAGAACCAATATTGTTGTAGGTGGTTGCTAAATCAGGATGATTCTTTCCCAATGCTGACAAATCAATGGCAAGAGCTTCTTCATACTTTGACAAAGCACCTTCATAGTCACCCATCTCATCCAAAACAAGCCCAATATTGTTGTATGTGGTTGCCACTGAGGGATGATCCTTGCCATGTACTGACAATTTAATGGCAAGAGCTTCCTCATGCTTTGCCAAAGCACCTCTATAGTCACCCATCGTCTGCAGAACAGTACCAATATTGTTTGCCACTGAGGGAAGACCCTTTTCCAATATTGAAATTCGAATTGCAAGAGCTTCCGCGTGCTTTGTCAACGCACCTTTGCAGTCACCTGTGCAATATAGAAGAGAGCCAATATTGTTGTAGGTGGATGCCACTTTTGGATGATTCTTGCCCAATAATGACAATTCAATGGCAAGAGCCTCCTCATACTTGGACAAGACAACTTCATAGTGCCCCATTTTATGCAGAACAAGCCCAATATTGTTGTACGTGGATGCCACATCAGGATGATCCTTGCCCAATGCTGAAATTCGAATTGCAAGAGCTTCTTCATGCTTTGTCAATGCACCTTCTAAGTCACCCACATCATCCAGGACAAGCCCAATGTCATTGTAGGTGGTTGCCACATCAGGATGATTCTTGCCCAATGCTGACAATCTAATGGCAAAAGCTTTCTCATGCATTGACAGAGCAACTTCAAAATCACCTATTTTATTCAGAACCAATCCAATATCATTGTAGGTTGTTGCCAGTAATGGATGATTCTTGCTAAATAATGACAGTCTGATGGCAAGAGCTCGTTTGGCCATGAAGCATGATTCGGAACACTACATCCCGTCATTGTGGGAAGGTAAAGTTAGCTTGGGCTTGGGAAATCTTCATGTCGCTCTTGAGGAAATGTGTGATTATGTTTCCTGCTTTTGAGTCAAGAAACGTAAGTTGAATATTGTTCTGTACGACCAACACGGATTTGTGGCTGGCGACGCCAACGAAGGACGCTGTACAAGCTCGTGCCATGGGACTTTCCGGAATCAAGGTCCATTCTAAAATTGTACATGACAATACATGACTCCACAAATACGTCAAGCACAAACAGCCTTGTCGCAACTACAACTACGGGTCGGCACATGTATTAGCCATCCTGCAGGAGAAGGTCACTCGGCGTATTTGGGCAGTGGATCTTATGGCGACGTCTTTTGCGTCAAAACGTGCAAAACGAGTTGCTCGCTCTAAAAGTTGCTCGTTCATGCAGACGAGTCAACTTTCTGCAAGGAGTATGAGACGCTCATGCATGAGTGCCAAGAATGATGGGGCTCCAGTTGTAAACGTTATCTCCAAAGCAGAAATGCCTCTTTGCGCATATACAATGGTTCCCGTTGGGAAAGAAGTGTTGACCAAGACACGCGCTGCATGTTGTCGGCTGTTTCCCTGTCGCTCTGAAAATTGTTGCATGACAGTGGATGGTTCCATGGAGATCGACGAAAGATATCCCAATGCCATTGAGACAGCCGATGGCAAGATTTTGTAGATAGACTTGCTCGATGCTGCTCCCCACGAGGGGAAAAGAGCGGCACTAGTTAGTCCAAGACAAGATTACCTTGGGGCTTTCTTTTGTGGGTCCCCTGCAGGACGATGATGGACAACGATCAGCTTTCATTGCCGAAATGTGCGAGAAGCACGACAATGACGACAGTTCCTACTCTGTATCCTTTGAAATCGTTTACAAGTTGGGCAAGGAAAGAGGCGTCCTATAATATAATGACTGGCTGATATAAAATAAACCCTAAAGCCTCGAAGTAAGTTCGCCATTATTCTGTCGCCAACAGGAAGACAACCAAGTTATTGATGCATCAACACGCTCGATTCGTGTCTATAGCTAGTCTACCACTCTTTTGAGGCGATTGAGGGGCCCGTAGACTTCTTTGCTACAGTAGGGCACCGACTATGTGATGGGTGCATACACAAGAATACTTCTTGAGCAGTACAGTATGTATAGTAGTACATGTACATGGATGATGGCTATCTATATACTTCTTTATGCATTGTATTTATTGATCATTGTCTTTACCATTCAAAATCAATACTCATTTGTACGATACTGACGGGTCGTCGTCGTCGCGATGAGTCATCCATCATGAGTTGTTGTCGTCGTCGCGACGAATCGTCCATCATGAGATCTCGTTCGGACAAGCCTCGTACATCGACCCCCGACATGCGTCGTCGTCGTCGTTTCGAGGAAGAATCGTCCATTGGAGGCGGTTCTTGTTCTGCTTCGTCTTCTTCTGGCAACAGTGGCATGCGTGGATCGGTAAACAAGTCAAAGCATTCTTCTTGGACATAACATCCTTGACAGAGTTGATAAAACACTTCGAGATTGGTTCGATCGACATTGGTGGCTTTGGGGAACAAGTCTCCTCCTGTCAATGCGTGGACACAAAAGTGTTTGCAATTGTTTTCAAACAATCGATACGGCTGTTGCCGTTGTTGATTGCGAAAGCGAATGAGATCTCTCAATAGTAACGGACGTGTGACAGAGTTGGGTGCCCCAATGGCGCCCGGCAACATGGGAATGGTAGTAACGACGTGCTGTTGGGCCCGTGTGGATCGTCCTTCATACAAGTAAATGTCATTGACACAATTCTCCAGTGTCGCTATGGTCCCGTCTTTATCGGCGAGTTCAAACTCCAGCAAGTAATGGGAAAAGACGGCGGCAGCTTCGAGGGGTGTTTCGTGAATGGCTTCTTGCGGTGTCAATCCAAATGTCATGGCAAGGGGCGATACCATTAGCGCACCAAAGTAGCCGAGTGTCATCATGGCCGTTTTGGCCGTGACAATGGTAGGACTGGTATCCCCGGCTTCGAGTTGTGCCAGTACGACGCGAATCTGTTGGACGGGAATATCTTGCGACAGTTCGCGCAATCGTTGGGTTTGCACGTATTGTTCTTGCAAGTCGCGTCGCGTTTTCGGAGCGCCGCCGTTGCTACCCCATCCACTCGGTGGGAGTGGTCGTGGCGAAAAGTCCCACAGCAAATCTTGATTGTTATTGGATGCGCTATCCGTCCAGTTGCTACTGCTGCCATTGTTGTTGTTGTTGTTGTTGTTGTTGCTATTGTTGTGGGTCGAGTAGGAACGCATAGAAGAGTCCATACTGACAGTACTGGCCGTACTTGCGGTACTTCTCATACTGGTAGAAAGTCGTTGACTGAAACTGAGCTTATCGCAGCCTTTGCCGTGCCATCCGGTCAATTCCTCGTGTTCCGACTGAACCGGAGCAGTGAGTCCCATTTGGTCCATAGTGAATGGAAAATGAGACAGCGAGGCTGTTGAAGTACTATCAGTGTCGTGTTCCACTTGTAATGGCACCATGTCCCAGACATGATGGACATGCGTGACAATGACTTCGTTGAGTCGATTGGAGAGTGCTTCGAGCGGTCGTTGGTATTTGCCACTCTGTTGTTTGTCCCACCATTTCTGCCACCGATGCCGCGGGGCAATCTTGGCGTCTTCTAACGTCTCGAGAAACGATCGACAGTCGCACACGAGTTCCTTGATTTGTTCAAAGTCGTTCTCTAGCAATAGCGTGTCCTCATCGTCCCGACTCATGGACGTACACTCGGACAAGCGACTCGTGTGTTTGTGCAATCGATCCCATCGTCCACAAAAGTCAAATTGACCCGCGGCTTCTTCAAAGCCAGGCACTTGCCGTTGGATGTGTTCCAATTGCAACAGCAGTTCTTCTAACGACACCACCAAGTCATGTGCCGTTATTACCGAAGTACTTGTAGAAGTAGAATTAGAAGTAGTAGAGCATCGCGTAGAAGCACACGTTGTAATGGAAGACGCAATCGAACAGCGTTCCACCGCACTCATCTTTCCTTCTTTCTATTAACCAAGGGTATAATAGAATGGGTATAATGGTATGGGTATACGAGCTTGATGGAGCTCTAATAACTGGGGGTATACAGCAGTGAGTGAATGAATGAAGAGAAAGCGAGAGACGGTCTGTCTGCTCAGCTCTCTCAATGTAGCTGTTGTGGGGTTTCTTGTGTTTACTGCAGTTTTGTATGCTGCACATGTACTGCAGTGCTCTTGGCTCTTGATCAGTCTTGTTGGGCGCTTGTTCTGGTGGAGGGAAGGAAGGATGAAGTGGTGAGGTGCTTCCCTCCCAAATTCTTAGCTAACGTAGCTACTGGTAACCTTTCTACGGTACCGTACCACTAGCTAGATGGCCAGAGCACCTTCGCTTTCGAAAAGACTGGCAATTGCAGGTTTTACCACTACTTTTACTTACCGGTAGCTTTATCAATAAGGTAGATAAGGTAAAATGGAAAATTGCTTTTATAATGTTTTACCCGAACTATAATTCTAAAGCTGTCTTGCTGTGGCGTCGCCAATTTACTTACGGCAACTAGTACAATGTGCTGGTCGCTGCGGGTGTCTATTAAACAAAATTCAGGACTAACATTCATTATGACACCTTCACCAGGTGTTCCTGCAAATGACCAGTAAAGGAACGTCGTCCCATTATCATGCCATTGCAAGTGTCAGTCATTTATTTGTCTTGAAATGGTTGATGCTGGGGAATGAAACAGCGATAATAAATAAGTAAAGAACCTAGTAGATCATTTATTTGGTCCAACCTACACACATTGCGTACTAAGAATGGCCTAACCATACGTGTCATGAATGACGCTCGGTTCTCACAAAGCAGCAGAGCGGGCTGTTTTTACTGTGGATGAACCGAATGAAGCTTCGAGGCAGCTGCCATGATCCCAAATAAATGCTGCCTCGACGCTGGATACAATACCCGCAGAGACGTCCAAGAGAGGTCAACCAAAAAGCAAGAAAAGCCCCAGCAACGAATTCAGACAGCGTTGGTATAGTAAAGGACACGATACAATAATAGAGCCCATCATGAGTGATGATATCGCTACCGAGTCGTCTCAGCTGCTTCCGCCATTGGCAACTGAGCAGATTGAAACTGATTATGGTTCTGCCACCAGTAGTACCAAAACAGCAACGCACAATCAAAACCAGTTGGACACTCTTGGTGTCAGCGTATTTCATTTAGAGCATGTATTTCTAAAGGAAGCTGCATGTTCAGATGGCTGTTGTTGGTCTCGTCTCAATAGATCTTCCAAAATTTATGATATTGAAAACCTAAAAGGACCTCCTGGGGTCATTCGAACCAAGGGAGCCAACATCGTTTGTCCAATAGATGGAAAAATTGGTGCTGCCTATGTACACACTCTACAAGGAGAGGACCATGTCGGAGAGGCAAATTACATGCTCAGCTATTCGTGGAATTATTCGATTGGAGATATTGTGGATACTCTGAATGACTTCTGCCACCAAAACAACCTCAATCCAATGAGAACCTATATCTGGATGTGCTGTCTATGTGTGAATCAACACAGAGTTGTAGAAAATACAACTCAGCAGAAATCAGGAATGATAGCCCCTGTCAAGATGGACTTCTTTGACATCTTTGGAGAACGAGTCAAAAAGATTGGACACTTGTTGGCCATGATGGCTCCATGGAAAGCACCAGTGTACATCACTCGTGTCTGGTGTATTTTCGAGATCTTTACGGCTCACAGGATGGGTGGTTGCAAGGTGGATATTGTCATGCCACCAAGGGAGAAGCAATCTCTAGAGCAGGATGTTGTTGATAATGAAGGAGGCATCAATGCTCTCTACGAGACACTTGGCAACACAAAAGTTGAAAATGCCATTGCATCAGTCGAGAGTGACAGGCTGGCTATTCTTGGTCAAGTAGAATCAGATGTTGGATACTCTGTACTCAACAATCTAGTCAATGACTTGTTGCGTGGATGGATGCATGGTGTCCTGACTCAGTTGGTGGAGACCAGAGAAAACACATACAATGAGGACTATGTTGAGTTCTGCAACCAAATTGGGGGTGTCTTAAGAACAAATGGAGAACACAGTGCAGCCATGAAACTCCACCAGACTGCTCTGAGAATTTGTGAGACTGTGTTGGGTGAGAATCATGAAAAAACAGGAGACAGTTACAGCAATCTTGGGCTTGTCCTGGATGATATGGGTGCTTATGATGGTGCTTTGGCAAAGCACAAGGAAGCTCTTGCCATTTATTTGTCAGTACTTGGCAAGCATCATCCCGATGTGGCAACCGCCCACAGCAACATTGGTACTGTCCTTTATAGTATGGGTGACTATGAAGGTGCTTTGTCAAAGTACAAAGATTGTCTTTCTATTGAAGTATCAGCATTGCGCAACAATCATCCTGATCTGGCTTTCACCTACAACAATATCGGTGTTGTTTTGAATGAGATGGGTGACTATGAAGATGCATTGTCAAACTACAAGGCATGTCTTGCCATTCAATTGTCAGCATTGGGCAAGAATCATCCCTCAGTGGCATCCACCTACAACAATATTGGGCTTTCCCTGAAAGATATGGGTAACTATGAAAGTGCTTTGGAAAAGTACAAGGAATGCCTTGCTATTCAATTGTCTGTATTGGGAAAGAACCATCATGATGTGGCAAACACCTACAACAACATTGATTCTGTTCTGGATGATATGGGTGACTATGAAGGTGCTTTGTCAAAGCATAGGGAATGTCTTGCCATCAACTTGTCAGCATTGGGCAAGAATCATCCCTCTGTTGCAACCACATACAACAACATTGGGCTTGTGCTTCATAAAATGGGTGACTTTGAAGGTACTTTGGCAAAGTATGAGTTAGCTCTGGCCATTCAACTGTCCGCATTGGACAAGCATCATCCTGATATGGCAACCATTTTCAGGAATATTGGGCTTGTTCTGCAGAAAATGGGTGACTATGAAGGTGCTTTGACAAAGCACGAGGAAGCTCTTGCCATTCGATCGTCAGCATTGGGCAAGAATCATCCTTATGTGGCAAATACCTGCAACAATATTGGCTCTGTTCTGGATGATATGGGTGACTACAAAGGTGCTTTGGCAAAGTATGAGAAAGCTCTTGTCATTCAATTGTCAGCATTGCGCAAGAATCATCCTGACGTGGCAGACACCTACAACAATATTGGCTCTGTCCGGAAGAGGATGGGTGACTTGAAGCCCACTTGAGCCTTCTCTTGAGTCAAATCTCAAAACTCATGTCATGACTCAAGATTTTCCATCAAGAGGACCCTTGTGCGGACGTACGAATCACAAACGCCCATCAAGAAAGATGCACGCGGTCTAAATCTATCCCTAATGACCGAACAGCCGAAAATCGTCTGTTGAAAAGGTGTGAACTTGAACTGAACTGTTGACGCACTCAATATCTCTCTCTAATTTAATCAATATCCTTCCAGCTCTACTGTCTAGTAGACTGCTATTTTTCGTTTTCTCTTTCTCTCTCGTTCAGATGTGAGCTCTACAACTGAGCTCCGATATGCATACATATACCAGGATCTTTCGATCCTCTGTTTCTCGCAGTTTCATCTGCAGATTGATCTCGTCACTATCTTCCTGAAGTGATGGTTGCCCTGGAGGGTTTCCCACTTTACTAAACCTATGGACCTTCATCCGTCCATTCATTTGTTCCATCCCGTCGCTCCTTGCATTCATCTCTTCGACCTAACTTCCTAACCTTTGTAGTTGCATCATCTAGACGACCTGTCCTCGTTCCTCGTACACCGGCCATCTAATGATGATCGGATAACCTCTGATTGAGTCACACATCCCCAATCACGACCGTGATTGTGGATCCCGAGTCGTCTGTCCTCATACGAAAATACCTTTCTAACACCCTTCCTGTTTTCGCGATGATGCAGCGACCTTCTTACCAACTCAAACCAATTGCTCCTTTCTCCTGTCAGTTTCGGGCATGTCTGTCGAGGGTCACGACTTGACGTTGACATTCTTGGTTACAATGTCGCTCACGTTGTATTCCGAGCGAACGAAATCAATCTTCACTAGGCCCTCCTGCTGCATTTGGTTCACGTAGTGCCACCTCGTATCCATATGCCTTGTTCGACTTGTACTTGTCTTGTTCTCTGACATAAAGATAGCAACTACGTTATCGATCTTCACGTGCACAGGTAGTTCCACGTTGATCTGTAGGAACTTCAGAAACTGCGCGATGAACGGGACTTCTCGTACTGGTTCGCCACACGCGTAGAAATCAGCTTCGGAACTCGACAATGCTACGACCTTCTGTAGCTTGGACCTCCAGTGAATGAGTACACCTTCGAGAAAGATCATCATGGACGTTACCGATCTTCTGTTGTTCTTGTCTCCGGCCAAATCCGAATCCGAGAATACTTCCAATCTCCACGGTCCTTCGTTCTACTCTGGTCCATCAAAATTCCACGGTTCCTTGAGTCAACACGTACTTTACACAGCGTAGCATTTTCTTGTACGCTGCTGGCGTTGCGCATCCCAAGACCTTAGATAGCTCTCGTACCGCGTTTGAGATTTCTGGCCTTGAATGCTTGCTAAGGTACATGAGCATACATACTCCTGTTCGATATCTGCTTTGTTGTTCTTCAGCGATCCATTCGCTTTGTTCGTCTGTCTTCACTATTCCAAGTCCAGGTGTTCCCGCATTCTTGTACTTGGGTAGCTTCTGTACCTCCTTTCCGAATGTGGTTTGAATTTTCTTAATCATGTGGGGTTGCCCCACCCATGCAGCATCCTTTCGGGGATTCATCCGAATCTCATAGCTCAGGTAGTCCGTGAGTTCGTACTCTATGTTCATGTTCAAGCCTCGATTTTTAATCCCTTGAAGCACTTCATTGATATCGTCTTCTTCTCTAATGGTGAGATTGTCATCACGTAACATAGAATCACACATATCTTCCCATTCTTGTTCCGCTTGAAGAGGCATGCTCACTAGGACACGTAAGATCCTTAGTCTTCCAGGACACTCGCAGACTTCAAGTAGTACTGTCGTGCGCTCTGGCAAGCGCCATAGATGGTCTTGTCCAGTATGACACATTCGTTGTCTTGGTGTTCTAGTCCTTTTGGGCAGTCCATGTAGATGACTTCGTCCATGTCTCCATGTAGGAATGCTGTCTCAATATCGATGATAATTGCTTTCGCTCTTCCCTTCTTCTTTAGTATTAGAATCAAGATGATGCGGGAGGTGATGTCGTTAGCCACTGGACTGTAGATGTTGTCAAATTCAATTCCGGGTACCTGATTGTAGCCGCAGGCCACCATATTTGGAGGAAACAAACCTGACACCTCTTTACTATTAACTCGTGTATTAAACATCTAGTCCGGTTCGCATGGTAATTCATCATGCAAGGAACAGAGGGAGTTTTAGGTCTATAGTGTTGCGGGGGTCCTTTTATATCCAATTCAATCACAAAAATTGCTATGCACAACCAGAAAATCCTCACTTTTGCTTTCAGCTTAATCTAAAACCAAATTACTCCCCAATAAGCTGCAGTATTACTAGCAACAACACTGAAAAGCAAAAGCCCTTCTCGAGTTCGAAGAGTCAACCGTCTCGAGACAGTAAGTCAAGTTGATACCAAGTCAAGGTGTATTGAGTCAAAGTGTATTGAGTTAACACCTGCAACAGAGAAGAGGTGCTAAGAATCAGCCTCTAGCCACACTATCAGAGCATCGAAAAGCCTCTAACAGGAAAAAGGTGCGCGGGAAGATTCCCATCTTCATTCATTCCCATTTGACGTCACGGAAGATCAACTGTAAGTTTCGGCCGGAACTACAGCAATCCAAGCATAACACGTTGAAGAGAACAAGAAGACACACCAGTTACGTGCTGAGAGCAAGGAAATCCGGCTCTTATTCAAGGAGTTGAAGCGGATTACGTCATCGCGCGAGATTTCGATCCGTCACATCACAACGAACAGAAGCCATCGAACGGCAATCAAGATAAGTCGCGACACAGACGTTGCAAGCAAGAGGTCTTATACATCAATCGATAGAGTACATCTAGCCGCATCTCTAAGTATCAGTGCAAGCTTCTAACTCCAAAAATTGAGTGAGATAGCTGTTC